>JZKD02S0000003.1:1810182-1830637 GCA_000966675.3 Picea glauca
TCCAGATTTGAAAGCATGCTTTGACATCATTACCAATCCAACAGTTGGAAATATTAAGTGCAGATGTGATAAAGTTCCAAATCGAACAGGTGAAAGAGCACTGAACAAAAACATGTAGTGATGATTCCATGTCTCTGGCACAAAGAGCACAGCGATTCGGGCCCCCCCATCCGCGCTTTTGTAAATTGTCCCATAGCAGAAGCTTATTTTCGAGCAGAAGCCAAGTAAATAATTTGTGTTTTAGTGGGCCGTCTTCTCGCCAAATCCTCTGTCTCCAATCTGGAATAACAGTCCTCCAGTTTTGTGTTGCCAGAGAAAGGTAAACATTCTTTGCCGAAAGTGTTCCCGACCGGTCGCCCCCAATCCAGATTAGGGAGTCATCTTGTGGTTGCAGTCTCACACCGGAAGCTTTGAGTTGGTGAGTGAAGTCATCCCATTCTGTCCTATGTATCAGATCAAGCTGCAGATCCCCTCCTTTTCTTCTTATTTATTAGTATATTTTTATTTTAATTTGGGGCCCTACCTATACACAACAATCCTTTTCTACCACTTGGTTCCACCTAAACCATGGATGGGGAAGGGGGTCCCACTCTACCTAAAACATTCCACCTAGTGTGTTGTCATATGTCGATGTGATGGATGGGGGTCCCATCTCCACTATTCATCGACCAGAACACATGTCCCCACTTGTAGATCTAAGACCTACAGTGGAGATCTATTACAGGTAGAAAAACTGTGCAAGTATTAATTTTACCCTGAAATCCCATAACCACTTAACGCTCTGTTTTTCCTAGGGAACACGCATCACCCTCATGGAAATTATGGGTGCCTAAGGCACCAATGAAAAACCACTTAGCTTGGGCCGATAATTTCTTTTATTGGTGTGGCACCCCATCACCTATGGACCTTGCCACCTACACACCTCAACTCTACCTAGTAGCACCTTAACACCTCCATGTCTCTGGTACGGGTCCACATCACATTCCACATCATAAGTATGACAATTTTCTCAAATATTCAAAATTTTCAAAAATATATATATTCCAAAAAAAAAATTGTATAGGGCCACCATGAAAGATCTGAATTTAGATTCTCTTGGTCAAATTCGACCCTTGTGCATACCAATTCAACACCCCCTAGCCAATTATCTATTGAATTTTGTCCAAAAACTGGGAATTTTACCTAAATTCACCATTTTCCCCCAATTTTTTGTGCAAGTTGAAACTTTGCAACAACAAATTTATCAAATTTGTGCCTCTATATGCTTGAATCATAAACCAATTTTGATCCAGATTTAGGAGAAGAACGAACTTATTAACGGACTGAATACAATAAACAAAGAGATGTGCAGAAAAACACATATATCTAGTGAACAATATCTTCTATTGAATAAATGAAATAGGTCGAAACTGTAAAACTGCAAAACGAAAACACTTGCTCGAATTGTAGTAGTTATCTTTGAGAAGAGATGTGGTTGCTATGTGTCTCCATTTGAGAAGAATGATTACAATGAGGCTCCATAGGCCTTTTTAACACTACTCATGGATGTCAAAACCCTAGACATCCAAAAACCTAACCCTAGGAGATGAAACGCCAAAAGTTATGTTGGCCCCTATGGGTATGTTGGTACCTCAACTTCCCGGGGTCTTACATTTTGCATATGACCTCCATTTTAGGCACATAATAGCCCATTGGAATGGTATTTTTGAGAAATACACACTATGCCATCAAACTCTGACTTTGTCTACATTTTGACTATGGTGAGCCCAAAAAAAACATTGTTTAGGGCCCCAAAACAACCCTTGAAGTACAGAAAGATGTGCTGACATGAAAAATATGGAATAATCCAGTTGGATTAGGTAGGAGGACACCAGTATCCACCTATAATATGTGTAGGGCTTCAGACAACCCCAAAATTGTAGAACCCACAATTAAAAAGAAGTACAAAAGAACGTGTTGAACTAAAAATTGTCAAGAGGAGCCAGTTAAAAGATGTGGGTGGCCACCAATATCCACCTAGATCATTCATCCCCCCTTAGGAAGAAATGGTCTCCATTTCATTGATTTCCCCCATCAGGTAAGAAAACTTCTGTTGAATTTGGCCTCGGGTGAGCCACTTTCCTTGGTGGAGGAGTTGGCTAGCCTTGACAACCCGATAAAGTCGGATCCTCTGCTGGCGAGTTCCCTTGACCTGTGTGTCCACTATATGATCAATGGATGACTATTCGATGTAGTCAAGGTTGAGCTATGTTGGTGTCAGTTATTCTGCAATCTCTGAGGTTTCCAATAATGGTGGAAAATATGGTCGATGTAGGTCCACATTGAACATTGGGTGCAAGAAAATGAAGGGTGGACTGTTGAGCTCAAAATCATTGCTACCCATGGCCTTGATGATGGCGCAAGGCCCATACTGAAGTGGGAAAAGCTTCCGATGGGTCCATGTAAAACACTCCTTCTACAAATGTAACCAGACCTTGTCTCCAAACTGAAACTGGTGCAGTACCCTGTGTTGATCATGGCGTTGCTTGTACTTAGAATTAGCTTTCTGCAAAATATCATGGACCTGTTGGAGGATGTGTTGAATCCTCTCAATGAATCTAGTAGCTTTGCCAGTCTCAGAATGAACATGGGAAGAGTCTATCTGTGTGGTTGCAAGAGGTAATGAAACATCAATGGGACCCAAGGGTTGGAATCCCAGTCCCACATGGAATTCACTATGGTTGGTGGAGCTATGGAGATCCCTATTGTAACTATGTTGACCATAGGTGAGACTATAATCCCATGTACGCAAATTCTTAGAGTTGTACATGCGTAGGATGTGCAAAATCATCCAATTGACGACCTTTTTTTCGCCATCTTTTTGGGGGTGGAAAGCAGTGGATTTAGTGAGCTTGGTGTCCAACAGAGACCAGAGACTCGACCAAAATGTGTTGAGTAACCTATTTCCCCGGTCAGAGATGATGGTCTGTGGTATCCCAAAATGGACCCACACTCGTTTGAAGAAGAGCTTCACATTATCTGTTGTTGTAATGTTCTTCTTGCAGAATGTGAAGATGGCCATCTTCAAAAACTGATCAACGACCACAAATACACAATCATTTCCTTTCTTGGTGGATGGAAGTCCAACATGTAATTCATCAAGATGGATTCCCAAGACTTATAGAGGGCATGAAGAGGGGTGTATAAGCCTTTCTTATTGATGGTTGGCTTGGAAATGGCACAGGCAGTGCAAGATATGATGTACTTGATGACATCCTGTCGAAGTTTTGGCCAATAAAAATGTTTCTGGAGAATGACCACAGTTTTCTCCACGCCAAAATGTCCTACCTTCCGACTATAGTGGGCTTCCCAAATCATCTTTTCATGCTCGCTTGTAGGAACACAGAGATGGCCCAGATGGAATAAGAGTCTGTCTTGAATGTGAAAATCGATGACAGTCACACCTATACCCAAGAGCTGATAGGTGGTGGAGAAGTCCAGATCTTGCTGATAAATTTGGGGCCACTCAGATACCTCATGTCCACAGGAATGGATTACAGTGATGAGTACATCCACGGGAGGGTGACTGAGGAATTCAACGACATGATTTGTGATCCTTGTCTTATACTTGATGCTGAGATGGAATTGTTTCATGTAGGTGGACCACTTTTGATGGTGGTTGTTTTGCAACTTCCCCTATGTCTGTATGAACTGAAAAGGCTTATGATTAGTGTGGATGATCATCTCCTTTCCCAGAATGCAATGTTTCCATTGACAACAAAATTGTACAATGGAATACATTTCATTGTCATAGGTGGGGTATTTTCGGACAGTATATGAGAGTGTCTCACTATGGTATGCCACCAGATAACCATGCTGAGTGAGAACTATGCCTACAACATAGTCGTATGCATCAGTCTCAATCTCAAACGATTGTTGCAGTTTGAGCAAGGAGAGTACTGGATTTGAGCACAAGCGATACTTTGGATCATCAAATGCTCGTTGGTGTTCCTTCCCCCACACTAACTTTTCCCTGCCACCACCCTTGGTCACGTGGTTGAGGGCCCAAGCAATATGGGAGAATCCGAACATGAACCTTCGGTAGAAGTTGGCTATTCCCAAGAAGATTTGAAGCTCGGTTAGTATGGTCGGGGCTGACCAGTCACGATTGACTTGGATCTTAGAGGAATCAACATGTACCCCATTCTCATTGACAATGTAGCCCAACTATTGGACCCTGTTCATGCCAAAGTGTAACGTACCCAGACACCCACAGGCCGGGCTACGCCACTTAATCTGAATGCAACACACCCAGCCACTAGCAGGCGGGGCACACTGCAGTCCCAAGACTTAGTTATTTGAACGGATATCAAATTCTAACAACATTTAATCCAAAAAAAGCATGAAATAACCACATGAATTAATCAATATCCATGCCACATCATAAAAGAGATAAGCAACATGTCATGCACAACAAATAGCCAACAGACAGGCACATTAAAAATACATATCTCAGAGATAATTAAATACACAACAGAAATAAACATTACACAGAAAACACAGAGAGCACTTATCTTTCCAAGTAAACGTTCACCAATTGGTTGTAGACCAAGAACGTTCCTCCCAACCATAGACATTGTTGTTCATTTACTCTCAACAGAAGGTCACCCCCGAGCCAGGGCTATGAAACCACAAGGACGGGTCCTAGGCCAAGTCTAAACACACAACAGTTGGCTAATTATCTCTTAGGTTTCCCAACCTCACAACAATCCTAATTTCCATCTCTTTTTCCCCCTCAGCCTGCACAATGCCAAGAAATGAACACCTTTCTCTTCCATGCAGTCCATGAGGTTGTTCAATTTCTCTCCAGGGCTCAAGTGCTACTGGTCAGGAAATATCCCTACTGGAAACTCCAAGGACTCTCAGTTGTGGGAAGTTCCATATGAAATGCCATCAAGCTCATGCATGCAGGCATCCATTCCCTCCTGGAATGATCAGTAAATCATTATAGCTATTAAATGATGGCTCTCCTCTTCCTTCCATTCATTTCCGTGCTCATCCCAAGAGCACACGAACTATCAATAGTGAGTGAAGAGGAAGAAGAACAAGATAACAAGGGGGTGAGGATGAACCAGGGGAAGAATGATCCCCTAAGTTCACCCCCAATCCACCCTCACACACCCATTCATATCCATGCTTAGACCAAGAGAATACGAATGAAGCAAGAGTGGGGCTCCCAAAAATGAAGAGTGAAAAGGTTTAACAATGAATGAATAAGAATAAGTGAACCCCCACCCAAACCAAAGATGGGTTTATATAATTACTTGGAAATCAAGAACCACATGGCCTCCCCCAAGAATCTCATGTAACCCCTTTTCTCCATAAAATCAATTATGGGTAAATAAATAATAATAAAAATACTTAGCCCCTCAAGCCCCCTTCTCTCGTGGAATCATAGCCCCCTATCTCTTTTGTCCATGTTTGTCTTGCAGCCAACGGAGTATTTTATTAATGTATATGAAGTGTTACATTTCCTAGGCACTCTGGCCCCTTTTCAACTTTACCGTCTCACCAGCCTAAGTCATAATACATTATAGTTCATAAGGGTTAGAACTGGGATGTTACATCCCCCTCCCCTTATTTTGGCACTTTCTTCAGTGCACAACACCATTCCAATATTATTAAAATTACAAATCCAGGCCCTCTCGCCTTAATACATTTACGAAATCCAGCCTAATCTTATATACATAGGCACTCTGGCCTAAAATTAAACATGTATTCATAGGCATTTTGACCCAAAACATGTATAATGATCTTCATAATTTATATTTCTGGCATCAGTTCCAACCAACAAGCTCGCCTTCCCTCTCAGACCTGCAAACCCAAAGAAATGAACCCCTTTCTCTGCCATGTAGTCCATCATGTTGTTCCACTTCTCTCCAGGGCATCAGTGCACTCGGCCAGGAAGTTTCATTGTTGTGGCTTCCAGAACTCTAGCTGCAACAAGTCCATTGGACTTTCTTCATTCTATTCCCTTGTCATTCAGTTGCTCCAACATCACCTTCTTCTTTTCCCTCATAGTCTGGAACTTTTCTATATCTTCAACATTCATCTTTTTCCTACAACATTTCAAATCAACGAGCATGTCAATTCACAATTTGTGCATAAAATTCTCATTCTTTCTCATAATGTAAGAGTAAATTTTCATAATCCAATACAACACTTATCTGTGCAGTTCATGGATCTGCATCCATAAGGCTATCTTGTTAACTTGGATCATTGTTTTCCTTTGACATACCCATTGTGTGTGTGACACTAATAAAGAGATATCAAAGTCTCCTCTTCCTTGTGGTCACTCACCTTCCAGGCCCAGGCGCAGGCATCCCCTTCTCTACTATACAGTCCCTCAGGAAATCCATCTTGTGTGACCAATGATTTATTGCACAAGACGATTTCTAGAGACTTTATCGAGTCTTACAGCCGAGGTGACTCTCTAGCATGTGTTACCACAGCACAACATATTCTAGGGTGATCATGGCTTACCACAAGGTCCTCATGTCCCAACAATATCCTTTTCCATGATTTCCATCTTGCATATCCAACATCTCATCTGTATTATACACATACATTCATCATGAGATATCATTATAACCATTTCCAATCATAAATGTCAAATCTTTTTTTATACAGGAAAACAAAATTTCCCAAGCATGAGCTTTCTGCTCATAATGGTTGGCTCTGCAGCTATAGATATCAGTCTTCTTTATGGGCTTACATCCCTGCCATATCCAAGACCATTCTACCTACAATTTATTTAATTTACATTCATCCAAAACAATTCGTCAGTAATTATCAAATCATAATTCCAAAAATTGTTTTATATAGGAAAAATGAAACTTCTAGACATGAGCTTCTGCTCAAAACAATTTGGCTCTTTGAAGAAATAGGCATTGGTCTTCTTTATGGTCTTACAACACTACCATATCCAAGACCCTTTCCTCCTGCAATTTCAACATTCCTCGGCCAAACAAATTATCAATATCTCATGTACAAGATATATATGTATATATTTTTTCATGGCAATCATTCAAAACAAAATCACAAAGTGATCTTAGAATTGTTTAAAACTATAATTCAATCACTTCTATCAATCCAACTATCAATTGGAATGAACTCATCATTACCTATACATGTATTATCAGCCAATATTTTCTTTCTTCTATCCAGAAATAGTTTTATCACTCTGTCCCCTCAACAAATATTTTTTGTAATTTATCATTATGTAGCTTCTTTGACCTGCAACTTTCTTGTTGTAATATATAATAGCTCCTGAAGGGTTTTCAACTTCATGAGTTAGCAATACTCACATCATTTCAGTTGTTAGCATAATCATTTCTATGTTATATAATATATATGTGCATTCACCCAATGCATTCAATAATTCATGTAATATCACTTGTAACATTATTAATAGCTCCAAAACTGATCTTGAAATTGTAACAACAACAATCCAATCACCTTCAACTAGTATTAATATTAAATATAATGCATCTATCCGTCATTGCATATTTTCATCACCACAGGCTTTTCATAATGCAACAATTAATTACTAAATAAAATGAAAATCAATGTGCCAATACCCATGGCCACATCTACACAATGCATTCATGCATTGGTTACATAATACCACATAACTATGTCATGCATTGGCTACATAATACCACATAACTATGTCATGCATTCCACCACAATGAGTTGGAAGGTATGGTCACTGCCTCAACACATCATCCACACACTTCCTACTGCTTTCCTGACTATTTGGATACCTTCCTTTTCAACCCAAACACAACACCAAGAATATAATTCTCAAGTGCTCTTCAGTGTTGGCAAGGAGGTTGCAGTACAAACATCAGATATACAGTAGATACCATTGAGCACTCACATAGCGCTACATCCATTCCATATCCAACCATATTATGGTCTCACACATGACTAGCTCTATGGATATTCATTGTTATAGTAGGAGTACGTCTCATGAATTAACTCGGTTATGATCCCATAACGAATCATAACATAATATGCAACCAACATTTTATCTAAATGCATTCTAGCATCAACAAAATTTGCATACTCTAGGCCTTTGGCCATTACATATCAATTTAAATATTGAAATTTAACTGAGGGAATTCTTACCTCAATCCCCTTCAACATGTATGCATCAACATAAACTAAATGCATACATGTCTGGTTGTTACCAACCTACTTATTGTTGTCTGACCAATTGATATTTGTAGAAGCTCACAGACTTCCTCCTTCATCATTTTGATCACCATTCCTTCCACCCTCATGGGTCTTCTCCTAGATGGAAATCACAAGCAACAACAACATCCACATATTTAACCCTGCTATATCATTTTTCCTGAATACATAATCCATCATTAGTCATACTCAATCATTATCTCATAATAATAGACTATTCTAAGTTCACAAGCATGTTATATGCATATCCAAGCATGTACATATGCAAAATTACACATCCATATGCACCAAGCATTCACTATCAACATGCCTACTAATGCATATGAATTTTAACTTCATTGTATGCTTCATGCACTCTAGTGCATTTCTGTTTTAATTCACTTATTTATTTATCTATTTATGTTGTAGTTGGTTGTCCTTGAACTCCTTCAGATATTTGTTGCCTTGTGTGCTCCCATTCTGCTCATTTGTACTATGGTTCCCTGGTCTGAATACTTTCCAGTCAATTTCCACTTGACCATTCTGCAATCCAACCAATATCCAACCAATGTGTTATATTTTCAGCAGACTCTCCTAGGCAGTCATATCCAACTTTACCTTTATGAAACATTCTAGCACCCTGGAATGAAGTAGCTAAAAAATTCCATCACTCTACTGTAAGATTCTTTAATCAAATACTATTACACCTAATTCTCCATTAGATTACTTTATTAACATTTCCATGTGAAACCAAACCTTTCACACTTAGTATCATTCCCCAATGGAAGTTCATTTTCATGCAGTGACACTTTTCAAGTGAGACAACATTCCAATTTCTCTGCATTGGCATCCTGCTTCCATTATGAACTATGATATCAGAAGTGGATTTATTTCACACTTAATATTTTCAACTGTCTACACATTTCTACCTTCAAGGCTATGGAGCCTTGTTTTTTTTTTCCTTTTATGCCCTTCAATGACATTTTTAACATGCTAGCTTCATATCCTATATGAGGATTCTTTCTTTTGTAGTACCTTATCTAACTTCAGTAAGATTTGTCATGCTTCCATGACTCTAATATCTAATCTTGTTCTTGAATTGATCTGATTATACCTCTAATCCTACCAAACCTGCAAGCAATCATCTAGTTAGAATTATACATATTATACAAAATCGTCAATTAAATTTGCAGGTACCTTTTCTGTTTAATTTATGAATAAAATTATATCAATTGTAACGGTTATCCAAAAATAGAATGATTCCAAGTCATTATCCTCTGAATCATCTTTCCAATGACTGAATTCTCGCCCCAATCGGATATCGGAGTTGAAAGTTAGGGATCCCTGAAAAACCACTTTTAGCCCCCTGAGCTGATACAGAAAATCAAAAACTGCAAAGGAACTTCCTTCAAACCAAGTTCCATGTGACCACGGCTCGAAACCATGAGATTATTAATTCTTCAGTGTCTTCCTTAGCACTTTTCTCTTTATTCTCTACACATGACCTCGTTCGAACATAATTTCTGAGGGCTTAGTCACCTTTTAGTGCCTTGCTCTGTGTTCTTCCACATGGGAGCTTGCACGAACACTAAGTTCGAGCATAGGTTTACTTCCAGGCCCTTTTTACCTTAGCATGAGATCGGTGTTGGGACCAAGTCCTCTGGACTTCGGCCTTCGATTGTTTTCCCTTGTCAACTTATGTTTTCTCCTGGAGTTACACTTTGTCGATGCCTTTAATTATTCCACTAGAAAAAATGGACGATCGATATTTATTCTCCCGTCGATTTGACGGTTCGCTCGCATCTGGAGGCTTCATCAAGATCCACGGCTATGACTTAATCAAGTGTTGGGATGGATGTTCCTCTATTAATTTGGCACTCTGGGAGTTCAATACATCCAGTTCACTGACACATGGCACACATCCCATGTGTCCACGTCATCCCAGGTGACGTCCATGAGCCATGTCACTTCGAAATTTTGGGCTTCAAAAGATTTTTCCTTAGCAAACTTTGTTCCTCTCAACCACCGAACTCCCAAACCATTGTGATATCTACGAATCGCAATCACCCATGCACAGATATGATGGTCCTAAACACTCCTGAACCCCATCGCTCTATCCAAAGGTCGACGAAATTCAAGATTTCGGGAGATTTCACATTAGCACACTCCAATTCTCCTTAACTCTGAGTTCCCGAACTGACCAATTTATCGACATGTGTCTCCCTTAACGAATGGTCTGGATTAACTCTAGACTTTGGGACTTTGGGAGATTTTCATGCATGCAACATGAGGGATCGCTTCTCCTAGAGTGTCGATCCTTCGAACTATCATGAGATCTACGACTCACACTCCTCCCACAACCAACGACTGTGATTAAATATGGCTTTAGCTTCAGGGTTTCTCTCTCTAGATGACCCCCATACTCCCGAGTACTTGTTAGATCTGACGGTCCTAAACACTCACGAAATCCATCGCTCCATCTAACGATCGATGAGAGTTCTGGACTTCGACCTTCGATAGTTTAAGCTTCGCATTCCTACCAATATCATTGAAGAAGCGAAGTTACGAAGTATTATCCTTCGCACTTAGCCTCATTCGATAACTGATGGTCAACAATCTAGATCTGACGACTGGGAATTAACCTTTCCCAACTTCTGGTTTTTCCTTCATCGGACAGCTCCTACTCACTAGCCCTCCAATACAATGATCCAAATCTCTCTTGATCCCACATCAATGATCGCTCATGAATTTGAAAGGGATAGTCACAATCCTTCGATCCCTTACAAAGGATCTCTGACATTCTAGCTTTTGCACGGACTCTGAAATGCCATTCCTCCTGATATTTATGACTTCAAGGTCATAAATCAATCTCAACCATGAGACTATGACCAATGGATCCATCCCATATAGGTTCGGTGTTTCAAATAGTAGCTCTGATTCCAATCTGTAACGTACCCAACCACCCATAGGTCGGGCTATGCCACTTAATCCAACTGCAACACACCCAGCCACCAACATGCAGGGCACAATGCAATCCCAAGACTCAGTTCTCTAAACGGATCTCGAATTCTAACAACATTTAATCTAAAAACAAGAATGAAAGAACTACATGCATTAATCAAGATCCATTCCATAGCATAAAAGAGATAAACAATGTGACATGCACAACAAATAGCCAGTAGACAGACACATTAAAAATACATATCTGAGAGATAATTAAATACACAGCGGAAATAAACATTACACAAAAAACATAGAGAGAACTTATCCTTGCAAGTAAATGTTCACCAACTGGTTGCATACCAAGGACGTTCCTCCCAACCATAGGCATTGTTGTTCATTTACTTTCAACAATAGGTCACCCCTAAGACAGAGCTATGAATCCACAAGGATGGGTCCTAGGCCAAGTCTAAACACATAGCAGTTGCCTAAGTAGCTCTCAAGTTTCCCAGCCTCACAACAAAACCTAATTTCCATATATCTTTCCCCCTCAGCCTATACAACCCCAAGAAATGAACACCTTTCTCTGCCATGCAATCCCTGAGGTTGTTCTATTTCTCTCCAGGGCTCCAGTGCTACTGGTCAGGAAATCTCCCTAATGGAAACTCCAAGGACTCTTAGTTGTGGACAATTCCATCTGAACTTCCATCAAGATCATGCACACAGGCATCCATTCCCTTCTAGAATGATCAGTAAATCATTACAACCATTCAATGATGGCTCTCCTCTTCCTGCCATTTGTTTCCATGCTCAGCCCAAGAGAACATGAACTAGTAGTATTGAGTGAAGAGGAAGAAGAACAAGAGAACAAGGGGAAGAAGATGAACCAGGGGAATAACGATCCCCTAACTTCACCCCCAATCTACCCTCATGCAAGCATTCATATCCATGCTCAGACCAAGATCATACAAATGCATCAAGAGTGAGGCTCCCAAAAATGAGGAGTCAAAAGGTGTAACAATGAATGAATAAGAACAAGTGAACCCCCACCCAAACCAAAGATGGGTTTATATAATTACTTGGAAATCAAGAACCACATGTCCTACCCCAAGAAGCTCATGTAACCCCTTTGCTCCATAAAATCAATTATGGGTAAATAAATAATAATAAAAAGACTTATCCCCTCAAGCCCCCTCTCTCATGGAATCATATCCCCCTATCTCTTTTGTCCTTGTTCATCTTGCAGCCAATAATGTATTTTATTAATGTATATGAAGTGTTACATTTCCTAGTCACTCTAGCCCCTTTTCAACTTTATCGTCTCACTAGCTTGAGTCATATTTACATAATACATTATATTTCATAAGGGTTAGAACCGGGATGTTACACAAAGGAACATTTTTCTAAGTTGACATATAGCTTGTGTTGTCGCAGAGTGCTCAAAACTTGTTGAATATGTCACATGTTCTCCTCCCAAGTTTTGTTGAATATGTCACATGTTCTCCTCCCAAGTTTTGTTGAATATGAGGATGTCATCCAAATATACCACCACAAAAGAGTTGGTTAAGGGTCTCAATACATCATCCATCAACCTCATTAAAGTGGTTGGTGCATTTGTTAAGCCAAAGGGCATGACCAACCATTCGAAGAGACCTTCTTTATATTTGACAGTTGTCTTCCATACATTCGTTGGTTCGATGGGAACCTGGTGGTGGCCATACTATAGGTCAATATTTTTGAAGAACTTTTCCCCCTTGAGGTTGTCAAGGTCATCAATCCTGGGAATTGGGTATTGGTTCCAGGCTGTAATTTTGTTTAATTCTTTGTAATCACTGCAGAGTCTCCAAGTCTCGTCCTTCTTCTGCACTAGTACAATCAAACTTACGCAAGGGGAGTATTTGGGTCTGATGTTCCCCTTTTGAATAAGCTCTTAGATCTTACACTTGATTTTGTCATTTTCCATCAACGAGCAACAATAGATTGTTCCATTAGGCAGAGGTGCACCGAGGGTTAGATCAATTGGATGCTTGACTTGGTAGTGCGTCGGTACCCTGGTGGGTGAGGAGAATATGTCTCTGTACTCTTCCATGATCTTGTCCACTTGCTTCTGCTGCAAAGAGAGGTTTTGTTTATAGGCCACAGATGTGGTGATGACCTTCTACTTACTGTAAGCATAGATCTCAAAGAAGATGAACTTCCTGGTCTGTGAAATGACCTTACTGCATTGCTTAGCAGAGATTAAAGAAATAGCGGTAGGCGAAACTACCTCTATTATCCTGTACAATTATCTACCCAAAGTAATAATAACATTGTGAGGTATAGACTCATACATAGCATGACGCCTCCAAAAATATGGTTGTCCTAAAAGAACATCGCAAATTTCAAGGTGAGAAATATCACACAATACCTCGTCTTTGAAAGGCTTGATGTCGTAGGGAAAACGACAATGTTGGTTGACATGAAGATCTCTTCCTTGGCGAATCCATCTGATGGTGTAGAGCTGCAAGTGTGGTGTTGTCGACATGTCCAGCCGCTTGACAACCTCTGCTGAGATCAAGTTCTTCTGACTGCCACTATCGACAATGAAGTAAAGTGGATCCCCCTTTACCCACATCTGTGAGTGAAAGAGGCGTTCCCATTCCTTGGGTTCTTCTGGTTCACTTGGATGGACTTTGGTGGTAGTAATAGTGGCATTGGATTCAACATCAATAATCTACTTCCCTTCTTCTTGATTTTATTCGAAGTCAGAATCATCCTCTGAATCAGAAGCCTTTAGCTCGACCATGAGTGACTGGTTGGAGTGACATTCTAGTGTTGTGCCAAGGGATTTTATGCTATTCACACCATGTTCTCGTGTCCTTCTTCATATTCTCATTGCCCTTCTTGTGTTGCAGCTTGGATTGGTTGTCCTGAGAGTGGCCATTTTTTCTCTATCCCTTGTTGTGTGGGTTGGGGCCATATTTTCCCTGCTTCAGTTGTGAGGAGTTTGCAGATCCAAACTCTCTACTCTTATGCTTAAATTTATGCTCGATCTTGAAAACATATCTATAATCCATACCCAATGAGGCGATGTCCAGGCAATCCATTTTTGTTTGAATGTATCTATGCAAACAATTGTGGTATTTGAGCACCAAATGTCGCTCAGAGTCTTTGATACCTAATTTGGTACGCAGGGTATGGAAAATACTGGTGAAATCTGGTACTGTCTAGTCCCTTTCTTGACGCAGGGTGGTCCATCCGGTGTACTGGTCCTCGTAGCTTCTAACATGGTAGTAGTGTTCTTTAATGGCATCCTAGAATGAATCCCATGTAGGGGAGACCAAAAATATTGCAAATTCCTCTATGGTCCTTTTCTCAAAGTAAGTATCCCATTAGTCCTTAACATGAGGGATGGCCTTGAGGAGTGAAAAAGTAATATTTTCCTTATCGAAAAAGCTATGGACCGAAAAATACCCTTGTAGCATATTCAACCATTTATCTACATCATCTGCATCTATCAGTCCTTCAAATAATGGAATATCAAAATTTACCTATACCTTGAAGGGGGTTGCATGGTCACTTGATATAGATGCTTCTCCTGTGGGAAGCCACTGAAGGATCTGCACAAAATTGTCCATCATTTTGTTCCTTTGTCACGCAATGGATTCCTGGAGCAACATTTTAAAAGGATCTCCTGCTCCATCATCTTTCTTTTCATCCCCCATGGGTTGTTGTCAGGCTTAGTGTGATCAATCTTGCAACGACTCGATTGGTTCGAGTCCCAACTTCTTGTACCTAGATATTGTCAGGGACATCCACAAAGAAAAATAAATGAAGAGCAAACCACTCTAATACCACTGATCTGGATTTAGGAGCGGAACGAATTGATTAAAAGACCGAATACAATAAACATAGAGATATGAATAACATCACATATATCCAATGAACAATATATTATATTGAATAAATGAAATAGGTTGAAACTGTAAAACTGCAGAATTGAAACACTTGCTCGAGTTGTGGTAGATATCTCTAAGAAGATATGTGGCTTCTATGCACATCCTTCTGAGAAGAATGATTACAATGAGGCTCTAGATTCATTTTTAACATTACTCATGGATGCCAAAACCCTACACATCCAAAAACTTAACCCTAGGAGATGAAATGCCAAAATTTATGTGGGCCCCTATGGGTAAGTTGGTACATCAACTTCCTGGGGTCGTAAATTTTGCATGCAACCTTTGTTTAAGGTGCGTGATAGCCCATTGGAAAGGTATTTTCTATAACTACACATTACGCCATCAAAATATGACTCTGCCTATAGTTTGACTGTGGTGAGACAAAAAAAACATTGTTTACGGCCCCAAAATGGCCCTCGAAGTACAGAAAGATATTTTGAAATGAAAACATACAGAATAAGTCAGTTGGATTAGGTGGGAGGCGACCAATATCCACCTAGAATATGCGTAGGGATTTAGACAGCCCCGGAAGTGTAGAATCCACAATTACAAATAAGTACAGAAGAATGTGTTGAACTAAAAACTATCAAGAGGAGCCAGTTGGAAGAGGTGGGTGGCCACCAATATCCACCTAGATCAAATTTAGGGATTTAATCCCTTAATCCCGTAATTACTGGATTTAATCATTTTTCTCATTTTTTCTCCTTAAGGAAGTTTGTCAAACATTTAGTAAGCAACCTATAATTTATTTCTTTGCAAGTTATGGTCTCTTGCCTATACAACCCCAGTGTTGTAACCATGTCTCTTATACCACTCTATGATGTACCCAACCACCCTTGTTCATGTTGGGATGGTGGGGTACTTCAAAATTTCATTCACCATTTTTAAATCTTTCTCGGATACTTTTATATTGCATGATCTCTTAGCTTTGATACCATTATGCCTTATTATTAAAATTTTAATGCATACTAACATGACAATAAGATGATGCAATTATTTTTAAAACATTTAGAAATACATATGCATAATATCCATGCAACATAACAACAATTAAATCCATCATTTACACAATATAAACACAATGAAAACAACATAAACCATAAATCTTATCTTTCGGAAAATACTACACCAACTAGCTACAAAATTTTGACATTCCACCCAACCATAGGCACTATTGCACTTAATCTCTCTACAACAATCCACCCCCGAGATGGGTCTATGAGTCAACAATGATGAACACATGTGGATGGATCTAATCCTCATGAACATAGTTCAATTCCCAATTTGTATGGTATGTTCACTCACACAACCATCCCAACTCACCAACTATCTTTCATCTTTGGCCTGCACAACCGAAAGAAGTGGATCTGCTTCGATGCAATGCAGTCCCTCAGGTGATATTACCTCTTTCTTGGGATCTAGCACAGAATGGTTAGGAAATATATTTTTTGGGAATTACGCAGGTTCTCAGTTGTGGTTAATTCGTCTCAATTCCATTAATTTCTTAGGCATATAAGCATAATTCCCACATGGTTTCCCTTCTCATAACTCATTATAGTCTTGGCATAATAGCTCAATAATTGGATCAGGTTCTCTCTCATACATTCTTTAGAAAAATTACCAATAATGATGCAGAATGATGCACAACTCCCAAAAACCAAGTCATAAGTATGCATGCTCACAACTCAGCATGTGGCTCTCAAGGAATCCCACATAACTACTTTGGAAATTTATCCCAAAGTGTATTTCATAAATGAAGACTTAGGAATATAATAATATATTTTTCTTTGGACCCTTTGAGCCCCCCTAAGCCCCATTGCCTCCCTCTCTTGTGGAATCACAACCACCCAGTTTCTTGTCCTTCTCATCTATAGATGGTGATCCATTTTTTATTATTACTTTCAATGTACAACATTACATATTACATTGCTTGCCCCTCCCTTCCCAACTCTGCTTTTAGAAGGATTAGGAGGATAATCTAACGATTTTCTGAAGATTTAGTGACCATGTTTATGACTATTTTCTATATATGTTACATGTGGAAAGTACTTGATTGACATGATTGTAGTTGATATTCTAAATTGTTGAGTTGATTAGCATGTACATTATGATAGATATATGAGTGGATCATGAACTGAATAGTTACGATGTGATAGTGTGTGAGTTTTGTCAGATGGATGGGACCTTTAGGACCCCTATGTGGAGTTTATTGAAGGAAGAAGAAGGATATGAAAGACAAATTATATTTCATTAAATCTTAATGAAACCAATTGAATTTTTTTGATACTATATTGCTTATATTTCATGATCCACACATATGTCTATCATAATTTACATGATAATCAACTATCATAATGTACATGTCTATATTTAGAATATCAATTCCAATTCTATCAATCAAGTATATTCCACATGTCACATATATATACAGTAGTCATAAACATGACCACTAACTCTTCACTCAATCCTTGGATTAGCCTCCTAATCCTTCTCGAAGAAGAGTTAGGAAAAGAGGGGAATTACTATAATGTCAAACAACTAATGCAACTATATTTAAATAATTCATAAGTATAGATGAATAATACCTATGCAACATAACAACAATTAAATCCATCATTTACACAATGTAAATAGAATAAACCATAACACTTATATTTAGGAGAATACTACACCAATTGGTTACAGACTTTGAACATTCAACCCAACCATATGCATTGTTTCACTTAATCTCTCTACAACAAGCCACCCCTGATCTAGGGATATGATTCCACAAGGACATACACCTATGGTTGTATCTAATCCTCACACACATAGCCCAATTCCCAAGTTTTTATGGTCTGTTCACTTACACAACCATCCCAACTCACCAAATTTATTTCCTCTTCAACTTGCACAACCCAAAGAAGTGGATCCCCTTCTATGCAATGTAGTCCCTCAAGTTATCTTACCTCTTTCCTAGGATCCAACACAAACTGTCTAGGAAATATATTTATTGGTAATTACTTTGGTTCTCAACTGTGGTTAATTCCCCTCAATACCATTAATTTCTCAAGCATATAGGCATAACTCCCACATGGGTTCTCTTCCCATAACTCATCATAGTCTTGGCATAATAGCTTAGAAATTGGATCAATTTCTCTCCCATATACACTTCATCATAATAACCAAGAATGATGTAGAATGATGGACAACTCCTAAAAAACAAGGCATAATTATGCATGTTCCCAACTCACCACGTGGATCTCAAGGAAGCCTGTGTAACTACTTTAGAATCTAATCCCAAATTTGACATTATAAATCAATACTTAGTATAAAATCATGCAAGGAACCTTGACTCGGGAATATAATAATATATTTTTTCTTTGGCTCCTTTGATCCCCCCAATCTCCCTTGCCTCTCTCTCTTGTGGAATCATATGTCCCCCATGTTTTTATCCTTCTCGTCTATAGTCAGTGATGTATTTTTTATTATTACTTTCAATGCACAACATTGTATATTACATCACTTTCCCCTTAGCCATTCATTATATATATGAATGTACATTTCTATCAAGGCATCAAAACTGAGGTGTTACAATGAGGAAGTGATATTGTGGTGGCATTGGGTATCCTTCCATAGTTACACAAACTAACGTATTTTTCTTTGGATTTTCACACATTAGGAGTTTTAGATATTGTTGTAACATTTTGGTGTCATTGTCGAGAATTAAAGTACATTCTTCCTAAGTTTATAATTCCTTGATTCATAAACCTTTGATGAGTATCAAACCACAACTTTAGACTTTTCATACTCATCTAGTGACTCCTTTGAGTGAGGTTATGTCCACAAGATATCCAAATAGTACTTCCTCACAAATCCTTGTTCACCCAAATCCTGAACCTGAAAGATACCTTAAAAGAAGGGTAAACAATAACAAAATCTTAAACATTTCAAACCTTGACCTCATAGTTGAATATCTTAGATTCTTGTTTGAATACTTACACATCAAGGTTTCTCCTACTCCTTCTTGAGTGAAAAATGTATACAAATTTCTTGGCATATCTATAATCCAAGGATCACCTCAGGACATGCCTAAAAAATATAATGAGTGGCTTCTCAAGTTTGTTGGAAACAATGTGATTATTATTTAATATCATTTGGATAATTCCTATGATGTAGTTGGTGAAGCCGAAGTTGATCCCAAAAATCATGAAGATTTGGTAATGAAACTCGTGTCTCTATTTTTGGAGGAAGATGTTAAATTTAGGTTTAGGGTCCTTAAATATGGAAGTATTATGAGTTGGAAATAATTCCATGATTCCTTCATGAAAACGTGGTTTATTAGAACGGATGGTAGGATGTTGTTAACTCAACTTCATGAAATAAAAAAGAAATAAAATGAAAATGTGAAATAATTTGTGATAGATTTAGGAAGTTGGTTGGTAACGTTCCTAAAAAAATTAGACCTTCTAGTGATGCACTCCTTTTACACTACAACAATGCTTATGATGGACACTTTGGCTTTATTTTGAGAGATAAATCCCCCACTACCTTATAATTTTCACAAGATTGGGCTAGAAAGATTGAAGAAAACATGTTTTCTTCTAAGGTAGAGTCTTTAGGTTCTTCAATAGCGTCCACTTCAAAATATAAAACCAAGCCTAGAACTTTCATACCCAAAATGCCATAATTTCATTAACTGAAGCAATCAAACATATGGAAAGTAGTTTCAACCAACAAAACATGACCATGCAAAACCGATTGGTAGAACTACAAAGATCCCAACGAAATTTATATCCACCTAGGGGAAATGGTGATTGGAAAAGAAATAAGGGACTTTCAAAAAACAATAATCAAAACCAAAACCAAATTAAAAGTCTCCTTGTTCCTTTAAATCCCAATAATGTGGTGGAGCATGAAATGTTACCTAGTTGTAGAAATTCTTAGTATTCTCATGAAGAAAATGCATGTCCAATAACCATACAAACTAGGGAAACAAGTGGAGACTCTTCTAGATTTGAACATATGAATTTTGTAGATGATGATTATTTTGCACCTATTGCATATTATTGGAATGATAATTATGATCATTTTTACAATTTTCAACAAAAAATGTTCAATGTAAATGAAAACCAGATGAGAGAAATCAAAGGCCAAAGAATTGATGTAGATATCATAACTAGGGTGTATGGGGAAACACCATCCTAAGATGAGATAAGGGAGAAGTAATGGAACACGTATGAAAGGAAGAAACATGCCATTCCTCCCCAAAGCCATGAAAATCAAACCCAACAAAGGGATCTTGAAAACATTAATCAAAGACAAAATATAGAAGCGATTAAAGAGTCAAACATAGAGAAACCTTCAATAGCACAACTTTA
>JZKD02S0000003.1:1844046-1900827 GCA_000966675.3 Picea glauca
AAGGTTCTGGTTGGAGGTATGGGACTCGATGGCGATCCCGAAGGTAAATTTCTTCTTCTGGACACTAATGCACAGAAATATTTTGACGGGAGAAAATTTATTGAAAAGAAATATTTTCAGACCACATAGATGTTGTCTCTGCAGAGAAGCCATGGAAACCTCGGATCACTTATTTGTAGGCTGCCATTTCACAAACAAATTCTGGCAGCTTACACTCCAAGGCCTCAAGGTCGTTGTTCCCACCAACATCTCAGTAGTGGATCTATTCACTGGCTGGAAGGATAGTTACCCTTCGCTTTCCCTGAAAACATTATGGGCCAGAATCTGGATCTCCATCCCCAAGTACGTGTGCTGGAAGCTATGGCTAGCAAGAAATGATCAAATTTTCAACAACACAGAAAGGACCCCCAAAATGGTAGCAGAGAAAGCAAAATGCCTCCTACTAGAAACTTTGAGCTCCCAAAATCACAAAATCGATACCTCAATACTGCAGGAAGAAAAGGAGTGGCTCAGCTCCTTTGTGCTGAATCTTCGAACCCATAGCGCGGAAAAACCCCATATTGAAACAGAATGGAGGTTAAGAGACATCCATGACATATTTCAGAGTTGGTGGCAAAAACAAGGCATAACTTCAGCCTTTTTTGATGGCGCATCCAAAGGAAACCCTGGAACAGCGGGAGCTGGAGGAATCATTTATTCCAGCGAAGGGGGAAAACTAGCAACCTTTTGTTGGGGTCTTGGACAGCTATCCAATAATCAAGCAGAAATTTTGAGTTTGATCAAAGTTTGTCAGATAGCCAGGAAAAAAAGTCACCAGGAGCTACAAGCCTTTGGAGATTCTGAGATCTTGATCAAACAGTTTAAAGATGCTGGGCTAAACAAGAATCTGCAAAGGTTAAGACACATTCTAAAAGACTTTACCTCCTTCAAGTGCTACCATATTCTCAGAGACTCAAACAAAGAAGTAGACAAACTAGCCAACGAAGGCTGCCTTTTGTCCCAAGGAGAACTCAGTGTAAACGGTGGGGATCCAGTTAAGAAATGTATTCCTTGAAAAGGACAGCAGCTCGTAAAAGAATGCAGAAAGCAGAAGATGCCTGAGAAAGATGATAATCAAAATCAACAGGACAACAGCGTGTAAAAATAGTAGATGGTTGTGCAAAGGAGGGCTGGAACATATGCTGAAACAAAGCGCTAGAACAGATGCTGAAACAGAGTGCTGGAACAAATGTTGAAACACAGTGCTGGAACATATGTTGAAACAGTGTTGTATTGCTGAAACACAGTGCTGGAACAGATGCTGAAACACAGTGCTGGAACAGATGCTGAAACACAGTGTTGGAACACAGATGCTGAAACACAGATGCTGAAACACAGATACTGAAACACCGTTGGAACAGATGTTGAAACACAGTGCTGGAACAGATGCTGAAACACAGTGTTGAAACACAGATGCTGAAACACAGTGCTGGAACAGATGTTGAAACACAGTGTTGGAACATATGTTGAAACAATGCTGGAACATATGTTGAAACACCGCTGTAACAAATGCTGAAATAGTGTTGAGACATATGCTAAAACAGTGATGAGTCTTATGCTGAAACAGTGACTGGAGTTTCGGCACTTAAATTTAATCAAGTTCTCTTAGAAGTCGTTCAGTTCACTAGTCTATAGCTATAGAAGTAGAATAGCTCAAGAAGTCAGACCCGAAGAAATTCAAAGCCATTTTGTAATTAGCTCTGTGGTTAGTCCACCCCATTAATATAATCTATAACCGTTTCTGTTAAAAAAAAAAAAAATAGTTAATAAGGTCTATTTACGAATGTGAACAAGTCTAATTTAAGAATACTTAATAGAAGCTTCCACTTCTAGAAAGATCTTCCTCTCGAATGTTCTTTAGACAATATAATCAGTATAAATAGGAGTAGAAGACATGAGAAAGTATTGTCTTAAGAATTTTTATAATATATCTCTTCTTTGTTGGAGGTTTCCCCCTCGAAGAGGCTAGTGAGATTGAATTTCTATCAATAAAGGTATCATTTTTGGTGTTGTTATTCTCTATATTTTATTGTCCCACTAGTATTTGATGCAATATTTTTGTTTCTTCTTATTATAATACATTTGGTACCTTACAATGACCCTACATAAATTTATGTTTGCATGTAGGTCATCTTGTAGGTTTCTTGTAGGTCATTTTTACTTGGGAAAGAGGATAAAAAATTGCAATTTGGGAAAATGAAAAATGTAAACCAATGGAGGGGAGCAAGGATTGTTTATTTTTCCCTAAAGTATGATAGTATGGATAGTGTTATTATGGAAATGATGATGAAATGTGTAGAAAAGTTTTAGAGATTCTTACTCTTTTTTATTGTTTTAGGTAATTTGGAATTCCTGTATGCACTCACCGTTGCTAATATTTTTCTTCTTGTGTAGATTCTTGTTGAGATAGGGTGCCTTGGTACCTACAAAACAAAACCATTATTATATAATTTCATTTTTTCACTTTTTTTTTTTTTTCTTCAAGACAAGGGTGCCATTGTTGGTTTTCACCATTGTTTTTCCTCATCAATCCTTTAGGATGTTTTCCTGATGAGGAATTTATTATTTCTCAGGTATGAGACCACCTCCATGAAGGTTTTCAATCAAATACCTATCCTAGACGCCTCAGTGAGGTTTTCATCTAAGTATTTTCTTCATTTATTTTTCTTTTTCTCTGTTATTATATCACTCCTTACTATTTGGATGGATTGGGAGCATCTCTATTGTCAATCACATCCAAATTTTTCACTTTCACTATGACTGTAAATTCCTCCCTTGCCAAAGGATTATTGTACATTTTGAGCCTAAATCCAATCACTAACAAGGGAATTCCTTATTCATATATGGTTATGATTTGAACTAAACCATTTTCATGACACTTTTCAATTATGTATGGGACTAGCCACCTGGCCATCAATTTTCCTTTAAAATCCTTAAATCTTGAATCAAACAGTAGGGACTAGTCTCCTTCTTTGAATTTACCATGCTTGATGTTCTTGTCATGCCAAAATTTTCTTTGCAGTTGCACTACTTCAGTGTTGAAGAGTATTTTCATCCTGTATTCATCAAGTGCATTCAGTTGATTCATTCTCTCTTGTTGTGTTGATGAGATATCCATGTCTATATTAGATTCTATTCTCAAATTAAGGTATTCAAACACAATAAGGATCATAACCTTCTTACCATAGACTAGTTCAAAGGGTGTAATCCCCATGGTAGTCTTCCATGTGATATTGTATGCCCATATTGCTTCTATGAGTTTCTTTGATCGATCCTTTTTTTCATGCTTATTGTCTTGGTAAGGATATTTTCTAATTCTCTATTGGTGACTTTAGCTTGTGCATTTTCTTGTGGATGATAGGGTGTTGATTTTTTGTGGCGGATATGATGTTGTTGCATAATTTTCTCAATGATCCTTGATGTAAACTGAGCTCCTTGGTCTATGACTATTTCTCTAGGATATCTGAATCTTGAGAATATTCTCTCGTGGAGGAATTCAACCACTCTTTTCTCTGTATCATCCTTCATTTCCTTAACTTCAACCTACTTGGTCAAATAATCTGTACATACTAGTATGCACTTCTTTTTCCTTGAAGGTGGATCAATTGGCCCTACAAATTTCATAACCCACTTGTCAAAGGGTTCCAATGATATCTGGGGCTGCACAGGAATTTAATTTCTCTTGGTAAGCTTCCTCATCCTTTGAAATTCATCACAGTGAGAGGTATACTATTAAGCATCTTTATGTGATGTTGGCCAATAGTAACCAACCTGTAAAATCTTGTAGGTTGTTCTATTTGATGCATAGTTTCCTCCACATGGTTCATCATGAAAGGCATAGAGAGCATCATGTACTTCATATTCTATTATACATATTCTTAGAACCTGATTTGGTCCAAGTTTGAATAGATATTCTTCCACCCAAGTATATGTGGTACTCTTTCTGACAATTTTTCACCTTTCCCGATAGGAAAAATGCTAAGGAGACCTCCTTGTTGTCAATCAATTGGCTATGTCATCAAACCATGGGGTTTGTGTTGATATTTCAAAGAGGTGTTCATTCGGAAAATGGTAATCAATCATTCTTCCTTATGTAGGAGTTTTTAATGTGGATAAGAAATCTACAACAACATTATGCTTTATCGTCTTGTCAAGAATAGTTAGATCAAAATGTTGCACAAAAAAAACCACCTGATTGTTCTACAATTAATGTCAGGTTTATTCATTAAGTATCTGATGGAAACATGATTGGTGTGTACAAAAACTTGATATCCTAGAACATTGTGTCTAAACTTGTTAATAGCATGGACTACTGCTAGAAATTCTTTTTCAATGAAATGTAGTTTAGTTCTACACCAGACAATATTTTGAAATAGATTGCATAAGTATTCTTATCCTCATTATGTCCTAATATTTCTCCTATTTATTTTTCTGAGACATTAGTATGAATTATGGAAAGGAATAGTCCAATATGGACCCTGTAGAATAGGAGTATTTGTGAGTCTTTCCTTGATAGTTTCAAATGCTTCTTGACATTGTTAATTCCAACAGTAGTTTATCTCTTTGGATAGCAAGGTAAATAGGGGAGAGGATATTTTATTGAATTCCTTGATGAATATCCTGTAATAACCTGCATGTCCAAGAAAACTTCTAACATCTTTTTGTTTCAAAGGGGTAGGTAGTAGTGTGATAATATTTATTTTATTTTTCTACTTCAATCCCTCTAGAGGAAAAATGGTGTCCTAAGAATCCTTCATTCATCAGCATATTGTACTTGTCATGGATAAGAGAGACGTTCATTTCTACACACCTTTGGAGAACTTTATCAAGATTTTTTAATGCTTCATCAAATGATTTTCCACAAGTGAATTCATCCATATAGATTCCCACTTTGTCATGGACAAGTTATGATAATATGCTAAGTATCGATCTATGGAATGTGGCTAGGGAATTACATAGGAAAAAAGGGAGGAATTTATAAGCAAAGGTGCCCTAGGGATAGGTAAAGTTTGTCTTGTCCTGGTCCTTGGGACTAATTTGAATCTAGTTATATCCACTGAATCCATCTAGGAATGAGAAATATTCCTTCCCAGCTAATACATCTAAAACTTGGTAAATGAAGGGTAGAGGAAAATGATCTTTTCTTGTAGCTTTGTTTAGTTCCCTGTAATCCACACACATCCTCCACTCACCAATATTTTTAGGAACAATAACACAGGGGGAGACCCATTCAGTACCCGACATTGGATAAATGAAACCAACATCTAACATTTTTTTCAATTCTTGTTTGAAAAAATCTTTTAGTGCAAGTTTCATCCTTATTTGAGGCTACCTAATAGTTTTTTAGTCTTCCTTGATGTAAATATGATGAGAACATATGGAGTGGATGGTTTTCATATCCTTGTAATCCCATGCAAAGGATGCAATATTACTTTTCAACACAACTATTAATTTATATTCTTGTTTTTCAATAAGTTTTGTGATGATTTTCAGTGCTTTTAAAGGTATGATTTCTATAGTTTTGATAGTGGGACTATCAGTGAATAGGCATTAAATGTGGAGGAGAATGGATCCAAGAGTAGTGGTGGCATCTAAAGACACATTTTCACTAAAGCACGAGCACACTCCATGTGAGTGTAAATAGATTTCTTGATGATGATAGAGTGATCACAAGTATCATCTATAAATAGGTTTCGGTCAAGGACCAAGCCAATAATCTCAGGTGGAGTCGGTTGCACCTATCCATAAAATGTGGATCTAGGATCCTAAGTGGACATGGTAAACCATTAATTTAGATGGCCATCGACCCAAAGAATTGGTCTACCCACTTAACTGATAGAGTGAGGTTTCTTATGGAACCACTTGTTCCAACACCCCCCTGTAAACTCAACTTGAAGGAAAAATAATCGCAGCTTTCCCCCTTGAATTTGTTCTGACTGCAAAATATCATCAAATATTGTACATCAAAACTTCTAAGGAAGTATAATCACCATCAACATTGATCAAGGCAAAAAATGCAATCATCCATTGCAAAAATGGTCATAAAAACTGTTGTCCAAACATAGTCCCAGTCGGTCAATCAACTAGATAACAAGACAACACCAATATAATTAGTCTCTATCAATCAAAAATTGTTTTTCAATATAGACAGTCTTTGTGTCCAAACAATGTCTGTATCAGGTACAATAAGAAGAAGTACAACTCCCAACAACACAGTCAAACATGGTTCGGTTAATCTCAGCAAATCCAAGCACAACAGTTGGGTTTACACATCAACAACTTCAATTACTCGCCCCCTGAAACACAATTGAGAGATCAAAGTATCATCAATATATATTCATCAAAGAAACAGTCGATGAAAAATAACTAGTCAAAACTCAATCTAAAAATGTGTAGTTGAAAACTTCAAGTTGATTTTCATCGTGAGTCGAATCATAGTTGACCAATATCCCAGTCGAGCTCCAGTTAATTGTCATTTCAGGTCGACCACAACAAAGAAATCAGTAATGAGGAGGAGCAGTGTACAACTATACAGTCGATGAAACACAAAAGTATGAATTCCTCAAACATATGGTTAGATGCGCCCATGACCACTCATCAACCTAACCATAGTATATCCTAGTAGCCAGTACTATTCCACAGTTTTGTATTTCACGTCTCTTCTACAAATATCTAAATGCATGGTTTCCATTTCTTTGATGGTTATGGTGAGGATGTCAATAAGGCACAAAATTTTATGTTGGATGATTAGGAGATATAGGCTTAGGGTCTGGTGTATTCTTAGGAGCAGAACAACCTGGTATATCAGCAACAAGATCATCCTTAACAATATTCTCATATTTCGGTGTGTTAGGAACAACTATCTCATCAATATGTTCAGTACAATTAGGAAAATCAATCTGAACTCCACCTGTAATGAACAAAAATTCCCTAGTTGTGGCAAGGTTAGGTGTAGGAAAGGAGGAAACAACAACATCATCTCAAAGACCAATTGTTGGTGAATTCATCTCAGGCATAATAAGAAAAACAATACCTTGTCCATTCTTCCCAAGTCTTCCTTCGATATATCCCATCTTGTTGAGTAGTCGGGACCCTATACCTACAGTGTTCTTTTCAAAGCTAGGAGAAACAACACAATCATTAGTCTTAATGCATAAATCAACAACATATTTCTTACAAGGAGCATCAAGGGGTGGAGAATAAATGGGTGAACTTGGTAGCTCAACAACATCAATCTTCTCACAAACAAGATTCTTCTTAGAATTATATAGTCAACGAACTTCTTCTTCAATGTTTTTTTTGCAGTCCTGCAAGCCCTAAATAGTGTCATCCTTCTCAGTGAGCTACAAAATATTGTGTCATAATATTCTCTCAAAGCCTGATATTCATCAAACAAGTGGTTTTTATCTTCTTTAAGAGGAGCAACTTCTTCATGAAGCTCATCGATGGAGGCATACAATTTGGAAACATCTTGAGTCAACTAGGCAGTTGTTTCCATCAATTGGTTGAATTTCATGCCCAAGGTAGGATTTGTTGTATGAGGAATAGATTTCACTTCTTCCTCCAAGTATTCAAGAAGGTCATACTTGTCCTAAAATTCATCGATAACAGTTTGGAAAAATATTTCCATGGTGTTCCCCATGGTAGTAACCCTCCTAGATTGTTCAGCCACGACAGTTTGAAACATCTTGTCTATAGTCTCCAACTAATTTTTTAGTTCTACATTTCCTCTCTTCAAGGAAACATTTTTTGAATGAGAAATGTATTTCACCTTCACTAGATCATAGAAAAGATCTATTTTATTAGCAAAATCATCCACCAGATCTTGAAAAATGGTTTCCATTGTCTATTCTAGGTCAAAAAAATTCCTAGATTTCTCATCAAGCCATTGTAGAAGGTTGGTTTGAAAGATGTTAGCATCATCTTCCAATTGGGTATTGACTATCTTCAGTTCATTTTTTAATCGTTGATTCTCTTTCTACAACTGTGCAACGACATTCTGCAAGTCAATGAACACTACACGAAGTCAATTGTAATATTCTTCCAAGGTAATGGCCTTCTTATCATGAATATCTTGTGATATATAAAGCACCAAAACTTCATATTCATCAAGCATTCCCATCGTTGATGGAGGGAAAGATCCAAGGAAATAAATCTAGAAAGGAAAATTTTGGCTTCACTAGTCTATTATGTGGTATATTTCCCAATGCACCAATGACAACGTTGGTCGTGACCTTGCAAAGAATACACTAATCAAGGAATGTATATGAAAAGTGTGTTGATATGGCACTAGTATCTCATCAAGGATGTGGAACCATAAGCATTCGCATATATGGCCATCCATTCCTAGCTCTAAATTGATCACAACAAGTGAACAAGAGATAAGTCAAAGTAGAAAATGATTTGGTGATGTTGATTCTATACAAATTAAATCGATTCGAGAAATAGTGAACAATCAATCGAAAATTATTCACTAGATTAGTGTATCCTCATCCAAATCGATTTGAGTAGAGTGTGGAAGTCGATGGTGTGTCCAAGTTGAACCTCCTTTCAGAAGACAATAATAATGTTTGGTCCAAGCCAAGGGATGAAATCCATGAGGGTTTTGTTGAGTCCTCCTTCATGCTAGGTTCATGAGTCGAGGGTTTCAAAGGTCGAGGGTCCTTTGCATTCATTGAATGTTGGATCAAGTGACTAGTCAATCAGATACTCCCTTCCAAATGACACACTAGTCAATTCGAGCCACAATCAGTTGAGTGGAGAAGTGTTTAATATGAATCGAGTCAGAGAAATATTAAGTTGGATATCCACATGAGGAAGGTTCTCAATTGATTCTCTTCTACACTCATCCAATGTATCCTAGTTGAAATTTTGTCGAACCTCTTCCAACTAGAAAAACAAAAACCACACAAAGAAACCAATAACGATTTTGAATAGTCATTGTTTAGCAAGCCAAATAAAACCAAGTTTTAAATATCATTTGGTCAAGAGAATAACCGAGAACAAAAAAAAAAATAAGGTTTATGTAGCTCAATAACCCACAACAGGAAAAATATATTGGCAATGGGTCTTCAGTTCTGAACAACCCATTACTTATTCAAAAAAATTGTATCATAGATTCATCACTGTCTCAATCCCATTTCCATTCTCTGCAAACTCTAGATCATAACCAACATCTCTGATACCATGTTGGCACAAGCATTAATTGCAAAGGAGAATAAATCCAAGAGAAGTGGTGGTGTCTAAAGACATTGTTGCAATGAAGCATGAGAACGCTCCATGAGAGCACAAATTGATCTCCAAATGATGATAGACTAATCACAAGGATCATATATAAATAGGCTTCATTCAAGTACCAAACCAATAATCTCAGGTGGAGTTAGTTGCACCTATCCATAAAATGTGGGTCTGGGATCCTAAGTGGACATGGTCAACCATTAATTTAGTCGATCGTTGACCCACTTAACCGACAAGGTGATTTTTATTATGGAACTGCATGTTCCAAAAAGTTGTACATATTTTTTCCTATAGTTCTTTTTTCTTATCAGTAGATTTTTCATATTCATATTCATCATTTATGCCTTCTATTCTCACATCAACAAGGTATTGGTTTTGCAGGAAATTTGAAATAAATGTGTCTTCATCAATTTTGTTGCTAGCCAAGGTTGTAATTATTATGTATATAGGATAGGTAGTAGTTTGGACCATGTCTTCTTCTTCTTCCACCCATATTGGAATATTTTTTGTCATTAATGTTTGGGCAAGGGGATAGAGAACAATTTGTTTTTTTAGACTGCCCATTAGTAATGGTCATGTCCCCTGCCCTACAACTGATGTATGCATATATTGTAGCCAATCAAGTTCTTCCCAAGATAAGAGGATACCCATTAAATTTATATTTGGTTTGGAGGAACAAGAAGTCAGTGGGATACTCCCAAGAATCAATAGAGAACATTTTGTTTTCCAACATTCCCTGAGGATTTATTGTGGATCTATCTGGAATTTGGAGCACAGTGGGTGTATTTCTTAGGGATCCTTGAAGGTTTAATATCAACACGGTATCTCTTTTCATAACATTTATAGCAGCCCCTAAATATATGAGGGTGTTTTGGATCAATATTTTGTTAATGTGCACATTCATTAAAGGGATTCATGGATCCAAATACTTAGGAACACTTATCCTTCCAAGCATGAGATTAGCTAATTGTCCTAACATTGATTGTAGGGGTGTCCTTTTTCTTTCTCCCTATTCTTTTGATGTATTCTTCTTTGATGAATATTTTATAAATAGGTACATCCTTAATATCTTGTAGGGCATGTATATTTACACATAAGTTTTTGAGTTCTCCTAGGAGTTCATTTTCTTCAAATGTGTAGGCTTTCTTAACATTCAACCTTTCAAGATAAGGTGGGACTTGAGGCTATGGTAAGATAACATCATATTTTTTAGGTCATGAATCCTCTATGGTATTTGGAGGTTCTTTTAATACTTTTCATGACCTAAGGTTGATTTCTTATACATCTAAGGAGTAAGTCTGATATGTGGCTTCATTTTTGTACATAGGTTGAATTTACTTACTATTTGGTTTGGGGGTAGACTGAGTGGGTAACTATGGTTGTTTAGCAGGAATAATTTTATGAATACTATTATTGGGTTGAGGAAGAGAAGGCATTAATGTTGGTTGTTGAAAAATTTTAGGCCTCTATCCTTGTGGAGGATGATTCCGCTAAGGATTTTGGGCTTGTGGTAAACTAGGGAATGGTTGGTATGGAGAAGGAATAGGTTGGCCTTGGTATTTCCATTGAATTGGAACTTTCCAAGCATATTGGTTAGGATTATAACAAGGTTGAGAAGTCATTTGTGTATTATATGCACCAAAAACTTGAGAAGTATTGTAGCTCATACCTATTTGGAAGGGTGTTGGTGCTCTCGGTTGTCTCTGATCGATGAAGCATACATAATCTACATTATTTCATACTCCTTGAAATGTAGCTTTTAATATTGGAAAAGAAGGACATTTTTCAGTTGCATGAGCTTCTTCACAAATACCACAAACTTATATAAGGTCAAGGGAACATTCATTCCTAGGATGCCTTGGTGCATCTAGAGAAAAATATAGCTAATGTCTTTTGTACTTCATCTTGTTTATTATTGATCTGCAAAGTGTCCATTTTCATATCTAATGAATGAAAAATATTAATTTTCATATCTTCTAATAATATTCCTATCTCATTTTTTATAAGAATTGCAAGGTTAGAAGATGGTGTTAAAATTCCTTTACCATTTCTACCTTTCTTCCTTGAGGATCTTTAATGATTCTTGAATTTTTACTTGATATCATCATAATCCAACTGGTAAATATATCCATTTGATAATAGATTCATTTTTTCCATGAGATCTTCTCTTACTCCTATGAGTAAGACAAGATTAATTGAATCTTCATCCAAAGTGAAATTGTAAGCTCTTTTATAAATTAGTTGAAATCTCTCTTTGAAGTCTTCTAAAGATTCATCGGGTCCTTGAGTAATTATAAATATCTCATCTCTTATATCCCTCACTCTGCAATAGTCTCTGTACTTTTCACTGAAAGTGTTCTTTATTTGGTCCCATATTTTGATGTTGTTTCCTTCGATCAGGCTCATGAACCATCTTAAATTTGAATCCTTCATAGCAGATGGAAAGAGCACCTCCTTGAAAACGATGCCAAAATGTGGTGGGCCTCGAAATAGAATCAATAATTCTACTGCTTCCTTATATTGATACTTTATTTTTCAACCCATGGCTCATACAAACTTTAGAGGTGTTGTGCAAAGTATATGCAAAATGCACTGAAATTGGTCAAGGGGTTAAATGCATGAAATATTATCTAATTGCATGAATAAACTTAAGCTACTTTCCAGGATGGAATTTCACCAAATTGAAGAGAAGTTAATCTATATGAAAAAAGGGTACACTATTCTGATTGCATGAAAAGAAACACACTAAGTTGTAATAAGAAAAAAAACGTGATTGTAAGGAAAGGAAATTGCATGAAAGGAAATGAACTTGTTGTATGAAAGAAATGATTCTAATTGAATCTACACCTTGATCCAATACCATGCCCTATTTTTATATTATTAATAGATTTTTACCTCATGAAACGATATGTAATAAATGCAAGAAACTTCAATTAAAATTGTCCTACAGAAATTTTCTACACAAACTATAACAATCCTACGGGAAACTTCTATAGGAAGATAAGAAGAGGCCTAAAAGGCTTGTTAACACCTTCCAAATGATTGAGAAAGATAAATTAAGATGCAATGAAGTGTGAATGAGGTTCTTATCCCTGAAAATATTCTCTTGAGCATCCAAATGGACTTCCAACCACTTCTACAGGAAACTTGTTGAAAATTGCAGTTTACCAGTAATTTGAACTATAGTTAGAAATTGATATGCATAGCTATATAATCCCTTGAGAAAGAATAAGAAAATGAAATACAAAACACTAACATGAAAAATAAAGAAAGAATACAAATAGGGTCCTTGATCCCTCTTGACTGGGCCCTACCTAAGCAACATAAGGAACCTCTAAAAACTCTAATGAGATGGGGAAAAAAAACATATTTTATTAACCAATATCTATTGTTACATCAAGGAGTAGATCTTCAAGTCTCAAAAATTTTATCAACAAAAGTAGAATGCAATATTCAGAACTCTAATTTTTCCCCTCCTTACTCTCTACATTGGAGTCCTATTTATACAACTTATAACTCAAGATCTATCCTTATATCAAGAAGGAAATAGTGGGGCAGTCCATCCTTGTTCAATATATTTAGATTTTCAAGCTTCAGTCTGCAATGAGTGGTAATAAATGTACTAGCAACGCATCTCAAGGCAGGCGGGGGACAAGGCCCTTTATTCTCTCCCTGTGCTAGGATATTCCTCTTCTTATGGGTATTTTGACCTTCTTAATTGATGATACATACACTTCATCATGGATATTAGACCAAAAAGGTACCATTACTCATTAAATTACATCCTCAAAACTATTCATTTAGACAACATACTAAAATATTCATAATTACTATTAGACATGGTCAATTAAAGTAAATTTATTAGGTGTATCATGGTCAAAATGTATTTGTGATGGGCCTTTTAGATAGGAAATTTTGGGGGCCATCATAAGGCACTTAGGTATTCTTAACTAAAGTACTCTATAATGGAAAAACAAGCCTACTCTTTAGTTCAATCACTAAAACATTTTAGAATCTTTGTGGGGTACTAAAAAATCATAGCCCATCTTCCACATGTTGCAATGAAAGACATATTGATGCAGCATGAATGTTTGGGCATGTAAGGGAAATGGGTTTCTCGTATTCAGGAATATGACATGGAGATTAGACCAAAAAAACTGGTCAAGAGTCAAGGGGTGGACAAGATGCTCACTGAGGGGAATGAAAGAGTCTTGGGTTTAGAAGAAGAAGGTGGTAACAACATGGTGTATGCTATTTTGGATGACTTGGAGCATCATAATTGGTATTCAGATATTTTTTACTACTTGAAAAATATTACATGTCAGGACAGTTTGGAAGATCATCAAAGAAGGGCTTTGAGACTTAAGGCATCTAAGTATTGTATAAATCAAAGAGGATTAGTTTGAAGAGATATTGATAGTTTTGTCCTAAGGTGTGTTGATGAGGTTGAATCTCAAATATTGATCTCAGAGTTTCATGTTGGGATTTGTGGGGAAAACTATTCAGCTATAACTACATCATATAAAATATTGAGGGTTGGATATTATTGGCCTATTGTGTTCTTTGATGTGCATAAATTTGTTAAGGCATGCCAACCTTGTCAGTTGTTTTCAGGGAAGCAACACTTAGCTTCTTTTCTTTTGTAGCAGGTGGTGGTTGAGGCACCATTTCAGCAATGGGGCATTGATTTTGTTGGTGAGTTTAAATAAAATTTTATCAATGGTTTCAAATGGATTCTTACTGCCTTAGATTACTTCATATGGTGGGTAGAGGAAATTCCCACTAAGAGAGTCATTGATAGAGTAGTCATTTTTTTCCTTGAAGAGAATATTATCACTAGATTTGATGTGCCATCCATAATTACTAATGACAATTCCAAATCTTTTAGTTCTATATAATTATCCAACTTTTGTTTCAAATATTCCATTTTCCTATCACATGCATCAAACTACTACCTGCAAGGTAATGGTCTTGCATATTCAAGCAATAATAACCTTATGATAATCATCAAGAAGATTGAGGGGGTTGGGAATAAAATAAGTTGGGATAGTAAATTAAAGGTTGCTTTATAGGATAATATAATTACAAACAAACAAGCCACAAGGAAGAGCCCATTTCATTGGTATATAGGATGGAGGTCACATTTCCCATTCACTTGAAGATCCTAGTATATCAACTTTTGTAGAATTTCATTTTAAACAAGGAGGTGGTACAAGATAGAATAAACCAGTTAATTGAACTTGATGTGAAGCGAAGGAGGGAATTTGACCACCTTGTACAAATCTAGGAGAGAGTGAATGAAACATTTGACAAGAAGGCTTGTTCAAGGGAGTTGAGAAAAGGATATTTGGTTCTCATGTGGAATAGGAGGGATGAAAATAGCATAGCCATCCAAAATAGTGATGCTTCACGATTGATGACTTATAAATAGTGATACTTCACGATTGGTGTATGCTATTGATGACTTATAAATAGTGACACTTCACGATTGATTAATTATAAATAAAACTCCTATCTCCTTATCTTATGTTCATGATATTCTTGTCATTATTTTCTCTTTGTCATTTTATGGTGGGTTTAAGACTTTTTCTAAGTTGTGGTGTCCTCTATATTGGTGGTGTATTTCCTAGTATCATGTTTATATGCATGTCCCATTTCATCATCCATCCATCATTTAGCCTAGGTACCACCCACTATGTCATCACATTTCCATTTTTCCTAAACAATTTTCATAGCATACTATCATAATCCATCATTTACTTACTCATGGAGGGTGCATAACCCATATTCAACGATTTCCTTATAGTTTTCCTACATAACTTAACTCTCATTTGGAATATTTCAATAAAACACATGTTTCCATGTGTGAACGTCTTAAAGTGGTTTGGGATATTTGTTTTGTTAATTAATCTGACCCAAACCTAAGGTTAAAGTGACACATTTTTGGCCTATTATGTTACTAGGTTCTAAACCTTAATCAAGGCCTTATTCACTAAGTTAAAAAAAAATTACCAGGGAATATAACTTGATGTGCTTTAGGAGCACAACTTGAGGGTAGCACTCCCCTTTGGGACATGTATTGAGGAAATTCACATAAAAATATTTTTTGGAAAGTGGATGTTGTCATGTAAAATCATTTTGGTTATTTCATCCTTATTCACACTCACATGTGCCACTTGGATTTTAAATCATTTGGCACACATGTTGAGGAGTTTGTTGAGTTTGGACATATTTTAAGGGTTAGTTATGCATGCACCCTCCCTTCATGCCCACTTTCACACTATTAAATCCTTTTTTTTCATATCACATCATCTACACATCCTATTTTAGGTGGTGCACTCCACTAGATATTCAAATCTTAACTTTGAAATGGATTTGTTCACATATTATTCTATTCTTGAAGAGGATATTTTACTTTGTACTTGAGCACACTAACTATTTTGAGGAGATGCTTCACACATTCCTAGATTTGGATGAAGTAGTCATCACATAGATACTATTATTCTATTCCATGGACTTGGTCACTTATAAGTATTTTGAGAGTGGAACATCTCCTTTGGCTAACTAATTTCTACTTGGTGACATATCGTTATTGACATGTTTTTTTATTTCTCTTGGAGGGAACACTTGTTGAGGACCACTATTTCTATTTTGGGAGGTGGTTACAAATTCCTTGTAGCATTCCCAAGAGCACACTTCTCTTCAACATCATTTTACTACTATTTGGGGGATATCTCTCCTAGGAATGTTGATTTGAAAATTATCATGGATATTCTATTGGAGCAGTTTGTCACAATAGATATGATAAATAAAACTGAAATCTACACTATGAAGGCTAAATTCCTTTATATTCCAAAATATTTAGTTACCAATTTTCTTCTTATGCATGAAATAAATAAAATGTGGAAAATAGATAACATGGAAATATAATCACACATCATCCACAAAACAACACAAATATTTTCTCTGGAAACCCTTATGGGAGAAAACTCAGTTAGAAGGTGAGGTTGCTCTACTCTCTTTTCTTTGGTATGGAAATACTACAAGTACAAAGGAGAAGGCACTCTATATGGAGTTACATGATACATGTGGCCTATTAGGATACTAAACAACATTAACCCCCTATTTTTTCTTATCTAATTTCCCACTCTCATTTTTTCTACTCTACTATGGAACAAAATACAATAACATAGAATGGGACACTTTCTCCTCCTAATGGCTTGATATTTAGCATAGCCTGATAGCCATCTAGGGGTAGGGTTTTGAGTTCATCAAGCCTAATTTGTGATAAGATTTAGGAACTTCTAGAATATTCTTGAAATTATTCACGTGGCTAGCCCCATATGCATGAGTAATGGGGGATGACATGGCATCCCCTCCTACCATGGTGGTCAACACGATAGGTCAACTTACGGGAGGAATAACTTTTGCGTATGATCTCTGATTGACACAATGTTTGCACCATTGGAAAGGTATCAATGTGTAGAATAGAATCACAGGGTATGAGATTAGTGGGAAATATTTGACCCCAAAAATGTCATTTAATGCCTCAAAATGGCTCCAAAAGGTTTCAAACCCCAATTTTCCAAATTGGGACATGTCATTAAAATGACCCTACAAGATGATTCCTCCAATTTTTTCCACTCTGAAAGAATCATCATAGATTAAAAATAATAAAATTTTCCAATCCATATCATACCTCTCCATTTAGGGAGGATTTTAGTCCCTAAACACTTTACTAAATGAGGTGAGGAAATTTTTCCTCAACCTTCTCCCTAGAGTACTTCTTTTCTTTTTCTGGAAGTTGTCCCTACAATCCAACCTTCCAAAGGTCATGCTACCATTTTCTTATAGCTCTAACTACTTATGAAAAACTATTTCCTTTTCCAAATCTTCCTGATCATCTAGTGCTAAATCCTCTATGGAAGGTCGGACCTACTCCTCCTCCTAATCCAACATGGAGGGCTCATAGAGTTTGAGATTCTCCAAATTCACTACTAAGTAAATGTGCATCTATGGGGGTAGACTGATTCTGTAGGAATTATATCCCACCTTTTCAAATACCTTAAAAGGACCATACAACAGAACCTTGATCTTCTTACGAGGACCATTTAGTCTCTCCTTATTCAGTTATAACCATACTCTGTCTCCCACTCTAAATTTTCTCTATGTTTTGTGCTGGCCATGTCTAGCATTGTACTTTTTATGTGACTTATTCAACGTTTCATGTACTTGCAAATGGATCTGCCTCATCTTCTCAAAAAAAAATATTATTTTAATGCATCTCTTGTGAGGTCCTCCATCACTCCTCTATGATGTCCATATACACCATCTAAGGGTGAAGGTTGAAAATATCCAAAGCAAGTTTCAAAAGGTGACTTACCAGTAGAAGTGTGGATTGCTCTATTATAAGAGTGTTGTATATAGATCATATTTTCATACCAAGTCTTCAAATGATTCTAATTTTTACCCCTCAAAAGATGCACCAAATTCCTATTGACTACTTTTGTCCACCTATCTATCTATGGATGAAATGTTGTAGACCTATTGATCTTAGTGTCCATATTCTCCCACAATGTACTCTAGAAGGAACTGAGAAATATATTGTCCCTACCTGAGATTATGCTCCTTGGTATCCTAGAGTGCACCTAGACACGTTCAAAGAAAAAGTTTGTTTTTTCTTGTCTATTGATGTTCTTTTTACAAGGCATGAGAATGCACATTTTTTTGAACCTATCAACTACCACAAATAGATATTCATGTCCCTTCCTGGTTTTCGATAAACCTCCCACAAAATCCATGGAAATATTTTTCCAAGGTCGAGCCGGTACAAGCAATGGATGGTAAAGACCTTGCTTCCTATTACTGGGATTGTTGGTATAACAAATTATACATCCTCTAATATATAGTGCTACATCTTCTTTCATTCTAGGTCATTACACATGCCTCTGTAATTTGGAAACTATCTTCCCAATACCAAAATGTTATGCAACCTTGGAGGTGCAAGCCTCTCTAATAAGTTGCAATCGTTCACCTTTAGGGACACAAAGTTTTTCGAGCTTGTAGATTAAAACATTATGGAAATTATAGTCATCCTTGTTGTCAATTTATTCTATATTAGTTTGGCTCTGTGGATGTTGAAACACCTCCTTGAAGTCCTCATCTTCTATGCATTCCTATTTGTATGCATAATGGGTAAAAGGCTCCATGTGCATCAGAGTTCCCAAAGATGTATTATTGGATGAAAGCATGTTTTCCAACTTGTTTTTGCTACCCTTCTCATACTTTATGACCAAATGAAATTGTTGTAGGAACCTCATCCGTTTGTAATGCCTGGTTTTTTGTAACTTACTATGGGCCTACAAATATTGGAGTGGTTGGTGATCTATGTGTATGATGATCTCCTTCCCCATAAGATAATGCTTCCACTTTTTGAAAGCTTATACCAAGGCATAAAGCTCCTTTTCATAGGTAGGGTAGTGTTGATAGGCGAAATTGACCATCCGTCAACTGAGAGAGTGGAGTCGGTCCGGGGTTGTCTAATAACCCAAGCCATTTGGAATGAACCACCCTGACGGGTTTAGCGGCTCCGTTGGCCGCTCTAAGGTCTTAAAGAGAACCAAAGAGAAAACTAATCTAAACTAACTAAAACTAAATAAAACAAACTAAACTAACTAACAATAAATAAAACAAACTAATCTAAATCAAACTATAAATCAAACAAACTAAACTAACTAAACAAATTAAAATAAAACTAAACTAAACTACTAACTATTCTATATACAATCTACTAATTAATATTATAATAACTCAAATCAACTATCTAATCACTAGCTGCAATATTACTTATTCACAAAATGTACACTATAAACAACCTACAGATTTAATTAAAACCTGCAAAACTCATTATATTCTGCCCTAAGACAGCAAGTATGTTTTTTATTGATTTTTTATAAATAAGAAATAAAGCTTACTGAAATTAAACAATCTAATATACTAAACATATAAATCTAATTAAAAATTACTAACAAATATATTAAACAAATAAATGAAAAACTGACCTGAAGACGCTCCAAGATTGTCCTGTGTGTGATGACTTCGAAGCTGGTCAGAGGAAGTAAACTCGCACCGGTTGGTCCAGAAGCTTTTCGTAAACGATAGGTTGTGTTGCTCTTTGATTTGGTTTACAGGACAAACAAGACATAAAATATCATAACAATTATAAGATTTATAAATCTCTGCAATAAGGGAAACTTGTTATGCAAAAACTTATACTTAATGATTCAACTTATGAAGAAGAGAAATCTGCCATCCACAAATGGAATCAAGAAATTGTTATGTCTTTCAAATGCTAGAAGAAATCAGATATGGATAATAGTGATTGAATTATATCATTTGCAAAAGATTAATGATAGCTAAATTAGTCGTTAACCAAATACAAATTGATATACATAACATGAAACAAAATATTGATATCATGAGAAGCTAAAGTTGTAACAAAACACCAAATTTTGCCTCAGTTTGTATTAAATTCCATATCCTTGTTCTCCCACGAATGAGGATGTCTATTATTACAAAAATAATAAGTATATATAAGTTTCTCCATAGGGTAAAACTTCCCTGTGGATAATATCAAATTGTTTACATAATCTGGGAAGATATTCCCAAAATCAACTAAACTAGGAAATCAAAATGTAAGTAAAATATCTCAAATATCTCCTAACTGCTCATCAAATCCACTGCCATTTTGAATTGATCTGCAACAGACCAAAAATAACAAGTTAGAAAGACATTTTTATTAATAAAACAATAAAAAATTGATCCTACAGACTTAGCTACAGAATCATCTGATTATGTAGCTAGTCTAAAATAGCATACAGGATCAAATAAAAATCAAATCAAATCTCTTTAAAATAATCCAATCCAATTTTCTTTCAATAAACATTAAAAAYGAATCACTAATGATTCAAATGATTTTATCATTCAAATTAAACAAAATCAAAAGTGATTCAATCGAAAACAGGGGTAAGAATACTCTGTTTTTCTTTTACCATAAAATCGGGTCAAACAGTAACAAGACTGTTCCATAGCCAATCGGAATCGATACGATCTAATCCAACACATCTATAATGATATAACAAGAATTCATATCGTTCAATCGAATGCATAGATGGAAAAACTGTTTCGATTATGTGTAACGAAATCATACTCAACAGCATCGACCCAATCAAATTTGTGATTGATCCTTGCACAGTCAACAGACAAGATCATGATCGCAATCTTAATAGAATCAACAGAAGTGATACTTATAAACTAGGCAAATGATCAAACAAATCACGACTGAATTTAATTATAGAAATAAATCATGGATCTGGATACAGTCAATTTTGTTCTTCGAATTAAATTCAAACAGCATATTCATTGCAATATGAATCCAACTGATAACATGGTGGAGTAAACCAATGTGAATCAACAGGATGGGTATAACTGTTATGAATCATATCTATTCACGATTTGGGTGCATATTAACAAAAACATATTGACTTGTATTCGAATTGGTCGAAAATCATATGGAACATAAAACCGTAATAGTTAACCATTATTGCCAATCATATCGTATACATTATAACCAATTCGAATCGAAACTTGATTGTGTTCACAATTGAAATATGAGAAACAGCTTGCATCTATAATAGATACAAACGACTTCAATTGACAGCAGAGTATCCAATTTAAGCTAAATCCAACCAATCAAATCCATACCACGATCAATCGAATCGAAGAAAATCCAATCGAAGCTAAACTGGGAAAACAAAATTCCATTAATCAAAACAAAACTATGTACATAATGCATATAATGTGACAGAGCAAATCCAAGTTGTAATCAGAGCTATTCAAAGAATTCGAATTCGTTATATAAACAAGTGATAGAACATACCAGTGAGGCTTCTCAAACTATGCCAACTTAGAATTCACGACCGTTGTAGTTGATTCCACATTTTTAAACAAAATAGAGCCTGTCGTCCTCTGTTTCTTGTCAGTGGCTTGCAATTTAACCTTTTGACTAGTAAGCCGTGCAACTTGGTCCTCCAAAGAGTGAATTCTTGACTGTAGCATTGGCACATCAAGATAATACCTCTCTAACCACGAGCTACATTGATCAAAGGGTGGAGCCGTAGATTTTGACAGAGCAGGAGAGGGTTTAGATGAATGACCGGGGGCTTCACAAGGCAGCTTGATGTCTGGGTAGTTAGGTTCACTCTATAGGCAGGGGGGTAAGTTTGTCACAAAGTCATACGAGGGTTCAGCATACAAACCTTCCGAATAAGGATATTCACTAGCTAAGAAACGCTCTACTTCCGAGTCGGAGTCTTCACTTAACACGATAGGGTTAGGGTTGACAGGAGGTTTTGGCTTGTTCCTCGCCATTCGAGAAATTAGACGGGCATTCTTTTTGCCTTTGGTGTTTACAGTGGGTTTCACTTTCGGCTTTTTACCCGTAGGCTTAACAGTCTCAACACCCTTAGGCACAGAATGGGATAGGTCGGTAGGTGAGTCGAGCAAGGGTTTAGGTAACAGGATGTTGTAGGGTACTAGGGGTACACACTTGTCTTCTCTCACCACTGGTTTATCGACCTGTGGAGGGTTCGAATCTTCAAAATCATTCCGAGCAAGGAAATTGCTCCAACAATCTTCGCGTAATCCCAAATGACAGACCACAATAATCTTAACCAGCCCATAATGAAAAAGGCTATTATCAGCCTGGTTCTTTTTGTACTTCTTGGGCACTTTAAACAAGCTTCTATGTAGATAAAAGGGCATATTGAGCTTCTAACCCATAAAAACCATAAGCAAACGAAGGTGGTGTAATAAAACAAACCCATACCGACCCTCGCAAGTGATAAATTGTTTGATAATCATCAATAAATCATGCCAACGTTGTTTCAGCATGGTCATGGGAAAACCTTTGTCACAGGAGCTAACCTTACACGACTGGAAGAGCAGTGTCCAAGGGACCTCTTCCACTTTGCAATTCTTGGACCATAAATGTCCAGTGGCAGGCAAACCCATAGCAAGACTGATAAACTGCTCATCAATTTGAAATTGAACATCGCCGACCTTGGCTCGACAGCCATCAAAGGTCATGGCGAATTGCCTAGCCACACAGAGGTTGAAACCATCAAAATTTTGTATGAACGGGAACCACCCATTGTCCTCAAGGTCACTGCGGGCACTGTCGAACATCAACAGAGCCTGGATGCCATTCGGTTCAGCCCTCACGACTGGAGCCATGGTGCAAGCACATGGTAAGGGTTTGGGTCACATTCACCAACACACAGGAGCAGAGTCATTTGGGCTAACAACTACGAACGATCAAAGGGGAAGCATTAATGTGCGCATGCGAGGGTGGTGGAATTATTCACTGCCATGCATAATAGTAATGGCAAAGTACAACTGCCAATTAATCCTTTGTTCAATCAATCATAACATAGCTCAAAACCATATCATTCGTTCACCCAAAGAATTAAACGGTGGATGATATATCAATGCGCCATTCAAACCATGAATATTCAATGTGAAATCAAACCCAAATGTTAACCACGCGCTTATTGCACAAATGTGTAATCAAAGGTTTATTAAAACATTGTGACAATCGAGAATTATAGAATTGACAAGCCAAGAGCTATAAGAATAAGGATCACATCATATGATAACAAAATAAATCATGACCCCTATGCAATTCATAGAATCAAGTATAAACCCATATGCTCAATGCCTCATAAGTTTAATAAAATCAAGTTGCGCAATCAAAGTAAGAATAGGCAAATAGGCATAGTTTGAAAATCCTTTTAGCCACTTAATGATAAACCAAAGGTAAGTGCCATTCAAAATATCAATGCAAAGATCATGACAGTTCAAATAACGATGGAGGAGTTTTCACGCTTACAGTCGTGAAAACTAAATGGAGACCAATTTATAAGTGTCGCAAGAAATGAAAACATCGTCTATTTAAAAAATGCGACGACGATTTGAAGTTCAGAAGACATAGGTGTAGGCAGCTTATAGGACAATAGAAAAAATTGAATTGGCTGCCAACAGGTAGTTGAGAAACACCCCACAAAATACTTCAAAATGATAGCAGCCAGGCCTTCCTCCCTGCATCAGGACTGCTTCTGTGGCATACCCACTTGCATCTGTCTCCACTTCGAAAGGATTCTACTATTTTGGTAATGTAAGCATTGGTGCTTGATTGATCTTTATTTTCGGGTCACCAAAGATATTCTATTGATTCTTCCTCCTCTAGAAACTCTTATCGCTTATTGTTATTGCATGGAGTTGTGCAACTACTGCGGAAAATGAAGCTATGATCTTTTGCAAGTACTTTTCTACCCCAAAAAATCTCCTAAATTCTATGCAATTTGTAGAAAATAGACATTTCCTAATGGCCTCTATCTTGGTGGTATGTATCTTGATTTCACCTCCACCGATCACATACCCTAGATACACCAAAGACTGCTGAGAAAACATGCATTTCTTGAGATTGGCCATCAAGTGGTACTTCTTCAAGGTATTTAACACATGGATAAGATGTCATATGTGCTCCTCCTAGGTAGCACTATAAACCAATATATCATCTAAATAGACAATAACAAATAAATCTAGATAAGGGCATAAAACGTCATTCATTAATCTCATAAATGTAGTTGGTGCATTGCATAAACCTAATGGCATAACCAGCCACTCATACAAACCTTGCCTTATCTTGAAGGAAGTCTTCCATGTATCTTCTTCTTTTACTCATACCTAGTGATATCCTGATTTCAAATCCATCTTAGTGAAGTACTTGGCATGATGCAATTGGTCCAAAAGATCGTTGATCTTGGGAAGAGGGTATCGATTCTTTAGTGTAATCTTGTTCAATGCCTTGTAATTGATAGACATTCTCCAAGTCCCATCCTTCTTGGGAACAATTATGATGGGTGACCCACAAGGTGAGGTACTTGGTCAAATCACACCCTCTCCAACAACTACTGCAACTACGTTTTTACTTTTTTTTCTTCCAAAATGAACTATCTATACAATCCAATATTCAACAAGGGGAGTTTGGAAATAATTGGATTTTGTGCTCCACTTCCCTCTTAAGTGGTATCCCTTTAGGCTCCTGGAACACTCCCCTATATTCCTTTAGAAAATCCTTTGATTCATGTTTCTTCTCCTTAGTAGACCCTTCCAAGGATGTCTTTACTTTTAATGACTCTTCACCAGAATGATTTTCCCTTAGGAAAATAAAACATATTTTTTGCTAGAACTGGTCAATTTATTATCTTGATTAGCACTTACCAATTATATTTGTGATTTTCCATTGTGTGTGTTGATGATGAAATATTTACTATCCTTGATGAGGCAGTACTGGTTGTATCTCTGCATGAAGATAGCATCCCTCATATATGTGTAGGGGCTTCCAAACAATACTATGCATACATCCAGTGGTACTACATCGAATTCTACTTCACCTATAAAATCATCACTTACAAGAAATTTAATCTTGCACTGCTTTGTTACCTTGATCTCTACATCGTTGTTTACCCAACCCAATGGATAGGGGCTAGGATGATCATGAACCTCCAATCCAATCTTGTTGACTAGATCTAATGCTATGAGATTAGCCTATGACCCAATAGAATAGAGCATCTATCTTGGTATTCTTGACCTAGATCTTGATGTGGAATAGTTTAGTCATCTCCTTCTCTTGTTGATGATGAAGGCTACCTAGATTCACCTCCTTCTACACAGATGTGCAGACAATATTTTCATCCACATTAGAGCTACCTTCAACCTGATTTCTCTAATATGTGGCTAGAAGGTTCTTTTTCTTTCCATCCTTCTTGCAGTTCTCTGGGTTCAACTCTTTTCCATCACTTTTCCTCAGTGTGGCCATCAATGTTGCAATGATTGCAATGGTTTTTGGGATCTTTTCACTACTATGTAGTGGCTTCTATCTTCTTATATTTGGCCCCTTTTCCACTTCTTCTTCCCCTCCTTGGAATATTCCTGGTTCTATTTATGCTTAGAACCACTTGACTACCCCTTCTTTTGGCCTATGTTTTCCAGGTATTATTCATGTACACACAGCTCATCCACTTTCATTGGCTTGAAGAGCATCACTTATTTTTGTAGATGATTGTGTAAACCCCCTAGATACTTGAGGACTACATCCTGTTGATTTTACCACTTCAACCCAGCACCCGGCAGTTAGCTCAAAATAAAATCACTTTATCTACTAAAAGCATAGTTGAGTAATCAACTAAACATGTAGGGGAAGCATAAACTAGGAAACCAAAAAAACCTTACACACAAGAACACCAATATTTTTGGGTAAATACCCCTAGAAAAAACCTCGAAGGGAAAACTAGTGCTGAGAATGATTTTATTATGCTAAAATCAAGGCTCCCATAACAAGGATAATGGCCCACCGAGAGAAATACAACTGCAGAAAAACCTGGAAAATCCCGACCTACTGTGCAAACCATAACTGCACATTTTTCAATATATATGTGATTGTCGCTATTGTGCACCCGTGTATACGTGACTATCTCCATTAGCACCCGCATACACATACAGAAAACATGTACGAAAATAGTTGTATGACGCAACTCTTCCCTGTGGGTTTGCCTAACCAAAACCCACCTATGGAAACTTTTGTTCTTCTCCTTGATCTGATCTCTAGATGCAATTCCTTCTCCACCTATCCAGGATCTTGAATCATAGTCCTTCGTGATTCAATCCTCTTTTTGTAAACTCTCTCAACACAAGTATCAAGTGTCTTCCTCCTTCATCCTAGCCTTGATTTTATAATCATGAGTTATATATTCAAAGTGATTTCATGTTGATATTAATTCTCACTCCACTTGAGATTTAGAAACATGCTAATTACTTTTATCACTTTGCTTAAATAAATCAAATAACTAATTACATAATTAATTAATAAAAGAAAATTATTTTAATAATAATTCCTTTACTTAAAACAAATTCAATATTAGAAGGCTTTGGATGATTTCCACACGTCTAGACACATAGACTTGCATGGAAATACTTGTCCGATGCTACCACTAGAATCAACACTCCCTCTTAGTGAGGAAGGTATTATGCACCATTCCAAGTCTATCTCTTAAGAACACAAACTTCCCTCTCTCCAAGGGCTTGGTTAGAATATCTGCAACCTACTCATCTATGGAAATATACTAAAGCTTCACTACTCCCTTCTGGATCCTATCTCGAATGAAGTGGTACTTGATATCAATATGCTTGGACCTGTCATGGAATACTAGATTCTCCAAGAATTTGATACAACTTTGATTATCACAGTATATCACCATAGGCTATAACTCCTAATCAAATAAACCTATAAGAAACTTGTGAATCCAAATGGATTCATATCTACCCATACTCATTGCCATATACTCTTCCTATGTTGAGATGAGTGCTACATAAATATGATTCCTGCTGAACCAATTAATCATTGTTAATCCCAAGTTAAAGTAGCACCCTGAGGTTCTCTTTCTATCTACTACATTGCCTGCCCAATATGAGTCTGTATATCCTTGTAAATCCACTCCATATCCTCCAAGATACCTCAATCCATACTCCACTATACCTCTCAAGTACCTGAGCACATGTTTTGATGCTACCCAATGCACCTTCCTTGATTCCACCATGAACTGACTCATGGTGTTCACTACAAAAAAAAAATTGTGTTGGGCCCTTCCTTTTTGGGAATGATTAAATTTGGGGAAAAGTGTTGCAACTTAATTGAGAGATGAAGAGCAGTGGAACTATAATATGATGTGTAGCGGATAGGGTCAAAAAATTTGCATGCCAGTTGGAAAATGACAAGTAGCATAAATGGATTGTGAACTAACTTGCAATGTAAAAGAAGAAGAAGCAGTGGAAAAGTGCCATGTAGCAGTTGGAAAAGTAGCGTATGCTAGCGAAAAGTTGAAAAGATAGCAAGAAGCAGTAAAGGGAAAGATATAAATAAGAATCTAGTCCTTTGGGAAAAAATTTAATGAGTTAATGAATGAGTTTATAGGAGAGATATATTGTAGGAGTCGATATCAAGCATCACAATCATGATGACTTATTGTAATCGATTTATTGGGGTTTATTGTGCTTGTGCAGTGAGATTTTTGAGTCTGTAATGGGTTTTGGGACTATATTTCATTGTGCAGGCTATTTCATGAGAGATATACTTCTTGTATGGAAGTTGATCATGATACAATGATTATAATAGAATGTTTTGGCCCTAAAAATTATTTTCGTGAGTCTGTTATGATGTGCATGGATGCATGATTATTTTGCGTAAACTATTTACCTTATGTATATTTCATACATGATCATTGTCTCCGTGCATATTTAAGCATTAATATATGAATCTAATATGTGCTAAGTTAGACCCAATGTTGCATTCTCATTAAACCACTTCACCACACACATCTCGGATACACTTCGGGTAAGACTTCCTTCCCTTGTGGAAGATTGAATATGCATGTGTATCTAGACTACAGTGGTGCCTTTGTTTGTAACCTCTCATAACCCTGGTCATGATTTTGTTCCAACAAATGGTTCTATTGTCAATACTTGAACCTGAGTCTCTTGGGTGAGAGTCGAGTATCCTAACCAACTAGATTGGGTGGGTTTAATAGGTGATCATTAAGGCCAATGAAAAATTAGATCAAACGTATGAAGTTGCGCAGGCCGCTAAGAAACAACTCAACGACTTCTACCATGCAGTTCAATATGAACATGTCAAAATCCACCAGCTAGATTTAGTTGTGAAAAATGAGTGTCACACTCTGATCTCCACTAAGTCGGAGGAGCCGAATGTAGCATCCTCCCAAGAGTTTATTGTAGGAACTTTCATTTTGGTGTGGAAGTGGCATGATCAAGTAGAGAATTATGAATTCTTTCACCAACAAGAAGTAAAAGTCATCCAAGAGTTGGGCCCTTTCTTTGAAGAGATCCCCAACAAGGAAGTGAAAGGTTGACTCGGAGCGAGTCAACAATTTTGGTCAAGGCATGTTGGGCCCTTCGTTTTGAGGAATGCTTGATTTTTGGGAAAAGCGTTGTAGCTTAATTGAGAGATGGAGAGCAACAAAATTGAAATATGACATGAATGGGGTCAAAAGAGTCACATTCCAACTGGAAAATCACAATTAGAGGAAATGGACTGCGAGCTAACTCAAAGAGTAAAACCAGAGGAAGCAATGCAAAAGTTCCATGCAGCAATTGGAAAAGTAGTGGATGTCAGTGGAAAGTAAAATAGATAGCAAGAAGCGGTAAAGGGAAAGATATGAATAAGAAGACAGTCTGTCGAGAACAAGGCTAATGAGTTAATGAAATAGTGTATAGGAGAGATATATTATTGGAGTTGGAATCAAGTGTCACAGTCATGATGACTTATTGTAATGGGTTTATTGGGGTTTATTGTGCTTGTGTAGTAAGAATTTGATTATGTCATGGATTTCGGGACTAGATTTCATTGTGCATACTACTGCATGAGAATTATACTTCTTTTATGACATTTGATGACGATATAGTGAATATAATAGAATGTTTGGTCCCTAAAAAATATTTTTCATGAGTCTCTTATGATGTGCATGGATCCATGATTGTTTTGCGTAAACTATTTACCTTATGTATGTTTTGTACTTGATCATTGTCTTTGTGCATATTTAAGCATCAATGTATGAATCTACGAGGTGCTAAGTTAGACCCAATTTTGTGTTCTCATTAACTCACTTCACCACACACATCTCAGATATGCTTCGGGTGAGACCTCCTTCCCTTGATGAAGGTTGAATATGCCATCATATATAGACTACAGAAGTGCCTTTGTTGGTAACCTCCAAGAACCCTGATCTTGATTTTTCACCGACAATCTAGCCTCGTGTTGACCAAATACATCAAGGACCCTACCATATTCCTATATATCTTGGGATCCACCAACTTTGAATATGAAGTGATCACCTTCTTCAGATTGGTAATCATAGGTGTAGCCATCGATTTGTAGTCCTACATCCTGAATATTCTCAATCTCTCAACTGCATACTTCCATTGACAAAGGAATATCTCTCCTGATACCTTCCATACCTCTAACCCTAAGAATTAATGCATAAATCCAATTTCTTTCATCTTGAAATCACTATCTAAATCCTCTTTGAAACGTGCAATAAGCTCCTCATCACCTGTGAGAAATAAATCATTGACGTATAAAACCAATATGAGTGGATCTGACCCAAAAAGTATGAATTACAAGTTAGGATCTACCTCACTCTTGGTAAATCCCATACTCTACAAGTATCTATCAATCCTATAATACCCCACCATGGCTTCTTGTTTGAGTCCGTACAAGGATTTATTAAGCGTACACATATGAGAATCCCTCTCATGTACCTCAAATCCCTGAGGTTTCTCTATGTATACTTACTCCTCAATGATACCATTGAGGAAAGTTATTTTCACATCCATCTGATGTATCATCCACCTCATAACTGAAGCAATAGAGATAGTACCTCAAATAGAAGCATACTAGGCGACTGGAGAAAATTTTTCCTTGTAGTCCACTCCCTCTTTTTGGGAGAACCCTCTCACCACAAACCTTGCTTTAAACTTCTCAATGATACCATCTACAACATGCTTGATCTTGTAGAGCCATTTGGAACTCATAGTTTACTTCCCCTCTAGTATCAACATTATGTCCCAAACATCATTCTTCATAATAGAGGTGTACTCCTCTACCATGGAATCTCGCCATACCTATTGGTCTACTACTTCCTCAAAACTGGAACGCTCAACATAGATGATGTTACTCACAAGAATTGTATAGTTCGAAAACTTCTTCGAAGGCCTTCTCTCTCTGAACGCACTCCTAGGAATCTCACCAGCATCCCTCAATGTTTTTAATATCCATTGAGGTCTCCTTAGGAGAATGGAAGGGGATAACTCCTCCTCCCCACCTAAAGTATGAATTGTTGACTACTGCTCATCCTTCGAAGCCTGCTTCTCCTCTTCCTCTATCACTACTTATGACTATTGGGATCTCCTATATGCCAAGTTCTCCTTGAACTTAAAATCTCTTCTCACAATTGTCTTCCATTGCAATGGAATGAAGATCTTGTAATCCTTTGAGGTCTCGCTATACCCCAAACATATACTCTTTCATCCTGATGGATCTAGTTTCATCCTTTTCTCCATAGGCACATGGATGTAAGATGGACAACAAAAGATACTCAAATTTCCTATCTCTGGATTCACTCTTGAGAATTCCCTCTATGGAGTCTTGTCCTCAAATATCATGTGAGGACTCATGTTTTACATATACATTGATGTGTTACATGACTCTACCCATAGGAACATAGGAAACTCTTGGTCATGTATCATAGCCCTGGAAGAACTGATGATGAATCGATTCTTTCTCTCTACAACCCCATTATGTGAATGGTTGTATGAAACTATCAACTCCCTCTTGAGTCACGCCTCCTTGCAGAAATCCTTGAAGTCAGTGGAGGTGTACTCTCCCCCATTATCTGACCATAATACCTTGATCTTATTACCTTTATGATTCTCTACCTAAACCCTAAACTCCTAAAACTAACTGAAGACCTCATCCTTGGTATTTATAAAGAAGATTCAAGTTTTCCTGGAAAAATCATTAATAAATGTCACATAGTATGAAAATACCTATAATTATGCTACTGTCATCGATTGAATGGATAAGATCCAATATCCCCTTGGACCTAATCTTGTTGCTAGGAAAAATATCCTTGACATTCTTTCCAAGTGCACACCCTTTTCACACTCCCCTCTCCTCAATAATAAAATCTATAAGACCTGTAACAATCCCCCTCAGAATCAGAAATGCCCTATAGTGTAGGTGTCCCAACCTCCTATGCCAAAACTCACATAGGTTTTCATTGTTATGTACCAAATCTTGAACATGATTTCCCTACAACTTGCATAAAGTTCCCTCTCTATATCCAATGACTACCGTGTTGTCCAAGTTATATTTCTCTAGACATATGAGTAGCTTCCAACTCTGAAAAGTAATGGAAAAACTCTTATCCTCCATAGTTAAGACTGAAAACAAATTCTTCTTCAAACCTGGTATGTAAAGCACATCCTAGGCATCCAACGAACCTCCCAACTCTAGTTGGAATGTAAATGTTCCCTCTCCCTTTACTACATACCTATAATCATCACCATTTGCAAATGAATATCTGAGTCCCTCTCCTTCAAAATGCTAAATGGATCTCATGATTCTATCATATGACGAGATGCACCACTATCCAAGAACCAAGCACTCCTCGTTTCTATGTTGATAGAAAGGTAAGAAACAAGTGAGTAATCCTTCTCAAAATGTGTTGCAAACTCATCAAGTTGTGTCTATGTTGATGTTGGTGTATGCATATTTACATTACCCTTCTTCTTCTTCTTCTCTTGACACTAAGATGCATAATGTTCATTCGTTTGACATGAGAAGCACTTGATTTTACTCAAGTCCTTCCTCTTTCCTAGATATGATGAACCTCCATCACTATTACCCTTCTTGATAGAACTCATTCCTTTTCTGTAACATCCTCATTATAATCCCCATTTTGATTAATGCTTATGTAGATATAATATGTGGCTATGACCAAGCAATGTGATATGTGAATTGTGTTTCTATGTTTTAATAATAAAATGTGATGCAGTCTCCTAAGGGGACATGGACAAGAGATGGGGTTTGAATTAATCCACAAGAGAGGGGAGTGTTTAGGATAATAGCAAAGAGGGGTCCAAGGGGGGGATTACCCATGTTTTTGGATTTAACCTGTTTTCCTAAATATGTTATTGTATATGAACCTTCCCATTTCAGATTGAGTGTTTGTAAAGCTAATCATTGAATACATGTAATAGGGTGGGTGTGAGTGGTCACATCCCGAAGTTATTGGGACATGGGGGTTGAGTACAATCATCTTGGGGAAGAGTGTGATTCAAGAAAATAATAAAAAGAGAGGAATTTTGTATGGGTTGAGACAAAATAAACAACAGTTCGAATAGTTTGGGAAGTAAGTCAAGTTTTTGCATGGAAGGGGGACAAGGAGAAAAAAAGAGAGTTTGGAGCTGGTGCATCCATAGGAGGGAAAAGTCTGGAGCATAACTAGAGCGTAATTTAAGAAAATTAGAGTTGGAGAACTGAAGAGCCTGGTTTTCGGGTCGGAAGAGTGAACTTCTATGTGAGTTGCACTAAAACAACAAGTGGTTGTTGTTAGTTTGTTGGTAGTTTTCATAGCAACAATTTCCCTTGAATTCCCAACTAAGAGATTCATAGTTACCTATGTTAGAGAGACCCTAATAAACGAATGGAACATTCCTTGAGTTATCCCTGATAAATGGATGGTACATCCCTTGGGTTAACCTTGATATATGGATGGTTTATCCCTTGGGTTATCCCTGATAAATGGATGTTACATCCCTTGGGTTATCTCTGATAAACAAATGGTGCATTCCTTGGGTTGGGCAGGCCAAGAGGAAGAGAGTTGGTGGAAAAGTCAGGATAGTTGTAGGAGAATATCAGTTGGGTTGAGAGATTTATGAGCTTTGAGTGGACAATGAGAGACCACCCTCTTTTGTGGATTGCTAGCCTCAGCTCGGGGGTGGTTGGCTATTGAAATTTGGAACATTCAATCTACGGTTGGGTGGAACATCTGTCCCAAGCAGTTGGTTGCATGATTCTTGTTTAAGATAATTGTTTAATCTTGTACTAAGTTATTTACATGTGTTATTGTTGTGCATGAACTCTGCGTGAATGAGAATGATTTATATGTTGTTGTAATGAACGATTTAGTTGTATCTCCTATTGATTATTAGCATGCTTTAGATGTATATGTTTTATGGTTATTGTTGTAGATAAATATGTTAAAAATTGTATTTGTAGGCTATGGGGAAAATGATAACAACAAAATAATGGCTTCAATTAGCAGAAGTTTCATGTTATGTGTATTTTTCACGTATTGTTGCCTAGATGGAGGCTAGGTACGTTACTAAAATGGTATTAGAGATGATGAAGAGAAATTTTTAGCTGACGTGACCTAGCCATGGTGGTTGGGTACGTTACAAGGTGGTATCAGAGACAAGTTTTTCAACACTGAGCCTGGATGGGCCAATTAGTAGAACACCGAAGTGAAAATTACAGACTATGTTGACAAATTGTTTGACAAAATGTCAGAAAAAGGATGTCTAAAATTCGTTGTTAAAATTGCGGTAGTAAGATTGAGACAAATTTCATGGGTAATGTGAAGAATTAAACCCCTTTGGAAATTCAGAAAATAAGCAAATAGAAAAAATTTGGGTATTTTTCTGTATGATGATGACGGCATGGCGTGGAGCCCACGTGCCAACTGATGTGATAGAAGAAATATGTGTTTTTCCATGATGGAAGGCACATGTTGGACGTGATTATAGTTGGCAGGCGATGTGGAGCCATGTGGCAGAATAATTTTCATTCCCATGAGATTGTGGTAAGATCTTGGAAATTTGTTTATGAGTCTGTGAGTCCGCAAAGACGGAAAAATGGTTAAGTGTTGGGACTTATTGTGAGTCCATGAGTCCATGAGTCCACGAGTTCGTGAGTCTGCAAAGTTAGAAAAATGGCGAAGTGTTGGGACATTTTTTGAGTCTATGAGTCCACGAGTCCACAAAGGTAAAAATGGATAAGTGTTGGACTCATTATGATTCCAAGAGTCTGTGAGTCCACGAGTTCTCAAAGTTAGAAAAATGGCTAAGTGTTGGGAATTATTATGAGTCTGTGAGTTTGTGAGTCCACGAGTCTGTGAATCTATGAGTCTGCAAGTCCGTGAGCCCTCAAAGTTAGAAAAAAGGATAAGTATTGGACTTATTATAAATCCATGAGTCCGTGAGTCCAAAAAGTTAGAAAAAAATCTAAGTGTTGAGACTTTTCGGATGGACTTATGAAAGGAATAATTATGCTTTTGTGAGTCTGCAAGTCCATGAATCTGTGAGTTTGTGGGTCCACGATTCCACGAAGAAGTGGAAGAATGGTTAAGTGTTGAGACTTTTCGGATGGACTTATGAAAGGAATAATTATGCTTTTGTGAGTCTGCAAGTCCATGAATCTGTGAGTTTGTGGGTCCGCGATTCCACGAAGAAGTGGAAGAATGGTTAAGTGTTGAGACTTTTTGGATGGACTTATGGGAACATAATTGTACATAATTTCATGGATCTTGTTAATTATTTTATCTTAACAAATCTTGTTGAATGTAAATTTTGCAGAATTAGAGATATAGAAAGAAACGTAGTTCTTATATGAGGACTAACATCATGGAATATTCTCAAGCATCTTGCATCCATGAGGAAGAGTTCATAGGTATGCATATCAGCATGGGGAATGTTGAGACAGAGTCAAATGGAAGAAGAGATAGGAAAGAGTATGTCACTATGAGAAGTCTGCATAGGGAAGTGAAAATCTACATGGATGATAATGAAAGGATTATGAAGGATCGGGAAGAGATACTTCAGAGCTTGAACATGTTGTATAAGCAAGTTAACAAAGATTTTGGCACCAAGCAAGTAGCTAGTGCTAGATAAGTAGCATCATCTAGATCCCACAAAAAAAGGGATGATCATGGAAATGACAGGAAATCAAGAATCATGAGCAGGATCCATCATTACCCAAGGAAGTTCACTAGAAGAATTCATGCAATTTCAGGACCAAGAAGCATCCCAAGTGTGTCTCATGTTCGGAGGAAAATAAGAAGGCCTAAGGAAGACATCTTGCAAGGTTAACTCAGGAAAATAAATCCATGTACTTTCAATGGTGAGCATAGGAAAGGAGAATAGGCAGAGGCTTGGTTGTTGGAAATGAAGAAATATTTCTAGCTGCATAACTACCCATACCGGGTAGAATCTAGGATTTCCACATGCCACTTGCAAGGAAAGGCAGTCATGTGGTGGGATCAACTTAAGAAAGCCAAGAACCTCGATGAGAAGAGAATCTCATGGAGGAAATTTAAAGGATATTTCCAAGAGAAATGTGTGTCCGAGCATTACTATGAGAGAAATATGAAGGAGTTATTTGAACTCAAGTTGGGAACCATGACAATGGAGGAATATGAGAAGTGGTTCTTTGAATTGTTGAAGTATGTTTACTTCATCAAGGATGAGAAGGTTAAAATACAAAGGTTTCTAAGTAGGTTAAACTCCTTCTATAGTGACAAGATTCAATATGACAACCCCAAGACCTTGGAGGAAACCCTAAGAAGAGAAAGGAACCTTTATGAGCAAAGAAAAGGAAGGCCAATGTTCCAAAAGAATTGGAATGATAGGATGAAAGAGAAAAAAGGATAAAAGGTAGAAAGGTTTTAAACCACCCTTTTTCAAAAATAACTAACAAGCAAATTAGCAAGGCCAAACAGCCCAAAATGATCAAAAGAATGCAGATTCATTTGGAAAAAGGCCAAGGAAGAAGCCTATTCAATGTTGGGGGTGTGAAGGGAATCACTTATATAAGGACTGCCCTCGTAAAGGAGAAAGAATGAGGATTTTACAAAAAATTCATGAGGCTAAAACAATGGGAGACATGGGAGGAAGTATGCCAAGGATTTATACAGCCTTGGACAACAAGCATGCATAATATCAATCCCCCATGATTGAAGTAGAAGGTAAGATTTATAACCATCCCATAGCAATTCTAATTGATTCCAGAGCTATCCATAGTTACATAAATGCTAACATTGTTGAAATATTTCACTTGAAAAGCAGTAAGCATAAGAAATATCGGTTAGTTCAGTCAGCCATGGGGGCTAAGACAAAGATCAATGAGTTGGTTAAAGATTGTCAAATAGACATGAATGGAATCAACACAAAGGTAGATGTAAACATCATACCATTGGGTTCGTATGACTATCTAATTGGCATGGATTATTTGGAAAAGAATCATGTTGTCCTAGACTATTACAACAAGACAATCACATTTCTTGATGAGGAAGGGCATCAAGGCAAGATTCAAGGCATTCCAAGAGATGTATTTGTTAGAGAGATTTCAGCTATGCATTTGAAGAAGAGCTTTAGGAAGGGATGCTAGGTGTTTGCAACCCATATGGAGGAGGCAGAAAAAGATAAAGCGGTAAGCATTAAAGACCATTCGATCTTGAGGGATTTTGAAGATGTTTTTAGAAAAATCCTAGGATTTCCACCAAACAGAGACATTGATTTCTCTATCGATTTGGTGTTAGGAGTTGCCCCAATGTCTAAGACACCATACAGAATGGGTACACAAGAATTGAAGGAGTTACATATGTAGCTTGAAGAATTGTTAAAAAGGGGTATATACACACAAGTGTGTCACCTTGGGGAGCCCTGGTTCTGTTTGTGAAGAATAAGGATGGAACCTTAAGGCTATGTATTGATTTCGGGAAACTTAATAAGGTTACCATAAAGAATAAGTATCCTTTACCCAGAATTGATGATTTGTTTGATCAACTGAAAGGTACAAGAATATTTTCAAAGATTGACTTGAGATCAAGCTGTCATCAAGTAAGGATAAGGGAAGAAGACATCAGCAAGGAAACATTCAGAACAAGATATGGGCATTATGAATTCATGGTAGTGCCATTTGGACTATCAAATTTTTCAACAATTTTTATGTGTTTGATGAATGGATTTTTCAAGGAGTACCTGGAAAAGTTTGTGATTGTGTTCTTAGATGATATACTCATCTATTCCAAATAAAAACAAGAACATGAAAAACATTTAAGAATGGTTTTACAAGTTTTGGGAGAGCACAGATTATATGCTAAGCTAAGTAAGTGAATATTTTATCAAAAGAAGATTCACTACTTGGGGTATATAATATCAACAGCAGGGATAGAAGTGGATCCTAAGAAGATAGAGGCCATTAGAGGATGGATAGCGCCAAAGAATGTTATAGAGTTTAGATCATTCATGGGTATTTCCAGTTATTACCGAAGATTCATAAAAGGATTTTCAAATATTGCAAGTCCAATCACTTCTTTACAAAAGAATGGAGTGAAATTTGAATGCACTTCCAAGTGTGAAGAGTGTTTTCAACAATTGAAGGGAATATTGACAAGTTCACCAATCTTGAAGATTGCAGATCCAAACGAATATTGTTTTGTGTGCATTGATGCATGTAAGGAAGGGATTGGTGGATTCCTTAATCAAAAGGATCATGTGGTATGCTATGAGTCCAGAAAATTAAAAGAGCATCAGAGGAATTATGCTACCCATGACTTGAAGTTAGCAGCGATTATACATGCATTGAAAATGTGGAGGCATTACCATGTGGATAATTAATTCGAGCTAAGGATAGACCACTATGGTATGAAGCATTTGTTTGGGCAACCAACACTAAATGCTAATAAAACTAGATGGCTGGAATTTCTTAGTGAATATGACTTCGAATTAAGCACATGAAGGGAAAGGAAAATCAAGTGGTCGATGTACTCAGTAGGAGAGCTCATGAAGTGCATATTGTATCCATTATCATGTAGAGGACATATTTGAAAGACAAAATTGTTGCAGCAACAAATTCAGATCAGAATTATTTAAAAATAAAAGAGACATTACAACAAGGAAATTTTCAGCAGAAATTTAATTATTAAGTGTTGAAAGAAGATGGAATTATCATGTACAAAGGTAAGGTGTATGTGTCGAATTCCAATGAGCTGAAAAATGCAGTGTTGAAGAAGATGCATAATGTGCCATATACAGGGCACCCAGGATATCAGAAAACAATTGCAGTAGTAAGAAGTCAATATTTTTAGCCATGAATGAAGAAAGAAATGGCTAATTACATATCTAGATGTCTAGAATTCCAAAAAGTAAAGACATAATATAAACACCCAACGGGTTTGCTACAACCATTGCCCATTCCGGAGTGGAAGTGGGAATTTTTCACGGTTGATTTACTACTAATCTTCCCATAATAGTAAAGCAGCATGATTCCATCATGGTGGTGGTGGACAAATTGACTAAAGAAGCACACTTTATTCCAGTAAAGACTACACACAAGGAAGCAAATATTGCAGATATTTATATGAGAGAAGTTGTTAGGCTACATGGAGTGCCTGAGGCAATAGTTTTAGACATAGATCCAAATTTTACTTCTAATTTTTGGAAGAGTTTGTTTAAGGGATTTGGGACAAATTTAAATCTTAGTACAACATGTCATCCAGATTCCGATGGGAAAACAGAAAGGACTAATAGGATAATCGAGGACATTCTTAGAATATATGTGATGGATCAACCATCAAAGTGGGAAGATTAAATTCATTTAGTTGAATTTTCCTATGACAATGGGTATCAGGCCTCCTTGAAAATGAGTCCATTTGAGGCATTGTATGGCAAGAAATGTAACACCCCAGTGAGTTGGGATAATCTAGTAGACAAAACAGTTTTTGGGCCAGAATTGCTAAAAGAAATGGAAGATCAGATGGGAAGGATTAAGGAGAATTTTAAGGCTGCCCAGGATAGGAAGAAAATTTATGTAGACAGGAACAAAGTTTTCATATATTTTAAAGTGGGAGAACATGTGTTTTTTAAAGTGAAGGCAAAGAGAAGTTCACTAATATTAGGAAGTTGCTTGAAGTTGGCAGCAAGATATTATGGTTCTTTTGAAATATTAGAAAAGATAGGACCAGTTGCATACATGATTTCCTAACCCACATCAATGTGTATTCATAATGTATTTCATGTATCATTACTTAAAAAGTATGTACCTGATGCTAATCATGTAATTGATTGGAATGTGATCCAGGTGGAGCATGAAGGGGATTTCCGGGTGGAACCAGTACGCATCATAGACCGAAAGATCAAAGTGCTCAGAAAAAAATACATAGGGCTAGTAAAGGTTCAATGGACCTTTTATGGTTCTGAAGATGCTACATGGAACCATGAAAAAAACATACGGGAAGAATACATGCAAATTTTTGGCAGTTCTGAGGAGGACATAATGCAAGACTCCATTTTGAGCAACTAGAATTTCATAACCACATCTCAGAGTCCTGGCCAACTACATTGGGGACCTTGATAAATGAATGGCACATTCCTTGGGATAGACCTGATAAATGGATGGCACATCCCTTGGGTATCCCTAATAAATGAAAGGTGCATTCCTTGGGTCGGCAAGTTGAGAGGAACGTGAGATTTTTGTTGGAGTTGTTACATTGCAGAAATTTTATTTCTAAGTGTTGTGATGTAAATTTACATATATGTATATCGGCATAGAGTGCACCGAGGATAGAGCACAATTGTAGGGGAGGGGCAATGTAACATCCCCATTATAATCCCCAGTTTTTCTTATGTAGATATAATATGTGGCTACGACCAAGCAATGTAATATGAGAATTGTATTTTAATGTTTTAATAATAAAATGTGATGTTAGCTACTAAGGGGACATGGACAAGAGATGGGGGATGAATTAATCCACAAGAGAGGGGAGTGTCTAGGATAATGGCCAAGAGGGGTCCAAGGGGGGGATTACCCATTTTTATGGATTTAACATGTTTTCCTAAATCTATTATTGTATATGAACCTTCCCATTTATGATTGAGTGTTTCCAAAGCCAATCATTGAATACATATAAGAGGGTGGGTGTGAGTGGTCATATCCCGAAGTTATTGGCCACGTGGGGGTTGAGTGCAATAATATTGGGGAAGAGTGTGAGTCAAGAAAGGCAAGCAAAAGAGAGGAATTTCATATAGGTTGAGACAGAAGTAACATCAATTCGAACAGTTTGGGTAGTAATTCAAGTTTGTTCATGGAAGGGGGACAGATAGAAAAAAAGAGGGCTTGGAGATAGTGCGGCCATAGGAGGGAGAAGTATGGAGCGTAAATGGACTATAATTGGAGAAAAATGGAGCTAGAGAACTGAAGAGCCCAGTTTTCAGGCCAGAAGAGTGAAATCCTATGTGAGTCGCACTAAAACAACAAGTGGTTGTTATTGGTTTGTCGATAGTTTTCCTAGCAACAATTTCCCTTGAATTCCTAGATGAGAGATTCCTATATACATATGCCAAAGAGACCCTGATAAACGAATGGCACATTCCTTGGGTTATCCCTGATAAACGGATGGTACATCCCTTGGTTTAGCCCTGATAAATGGATGGTTCATCCCTTGAATTATCCCTGATAAACAGATGGTACATCCCTTGGGTTATCCTTGATAAACGAATGGTGCATTCCTTAGGTTGGGTAGGTCAAGAGGAAGAGAGTTGGTGGAAATTTCAGGATAGTTGTAGGATAATATTAGTTGGGTTGAGATATTTATGATTTGTGAGTGGACTATGAGAGACCACCCTCTTTTGTGGATTGTTGGCCTCAGCTCAGGGGTGACTAGTCGGTCTATGGTTGGGTGGAGCGTTTGTCCCAAACGGTTTGTTGCACGATTCTTTTTGAAGATAAGTGTTTAATCTTTTATTAAGTTATTTACATGTGTTATTGTTGTTCATGAATGAGAATGAAAATGTTTTTGTAATGAACGATTTAGTTGTATCTCATGTTGATTATTAGCATGATTCAGATGCATATTTTTTAGGGTTATTGTTGTAGCTAAATATGTTATAAATTGTAGTTGTAGGCTATGGGAAAATGGATAACAACAAAAGAATGGATTTAATTAACATAAGTTTCATGTTATGTGTATTTTGCACGTATTGTTACCTAGCTAGAGGCTAGGTATGTTACTAAAATGGTATCAAAATTGATCAAGAGAAATTTTTAGTTGACATGACCTAGCCATGGTGGTTGGGTATGTTACATTTTCCCTTAATTATCTTACTGACAAGAGACAAATTATCTTCACTACCTCCCTACTCGTTGCTCTTAGACTCCTCCTGAGTCTCTTTATAGATGCAATCATCCCAAAGTCACTGCCAATCTAGGAGATTTCCCCGAGCAACGACTCCCTTGACAAATGGTTACAAATACTATGGAAGACCATTCAATGTCGCATTCATGATATTTGCATCCTCTATTTTCTCCCCAATGGTTTCAAGTTGATAACATACCTAAGTGATCCTCATGAGGTAGTTGGTAACATTATCATATATAAATGTCTGCATCGATCTAAGTTTATTCCTTAAGACCATCTTCCTATTCATGTCTCTTCTCTATAATAACCCTACCAATTAATCAAACATCTCTTTGGCCATCTTCTTCTCAGATAAGTGAGGAATTATATTATCCTTCACTACATCCAACATGACCCTATTTTCTTTGATATCCTTCTTGTTGTGAGCTTCCAAAGCTGTTGAATTTGTCGATGGAGTAACTCCCAAAGGTCATACTCCTTAAATTCCAAAGTTACTCTTGATTTCCAAGAGAGGAAATTGGATGCTCCATCCAATTTGTCTTCAAATCTTAATAGTGTCATTGCCATCCCTACGAACTAATAACCTTCCCTGGAAATAACTTGCTACTAAAAACCTCCCCTGTACTGACTTGTATAGACTTGTACATGAGTGCCACCACTAGATCTCACATATGTATGCAACTATGATCACTAAAACCTACATATGTATGGGACTATGACCACTGCTACCCGCGTGTACGCGACTGTGCTCAAATCCTCCCACGTATGTACATGACTATGCTTTCTATGACCCACATACACTCAATAAACCTACAAAAACTTAGTTCTACTTTAGTACGACTATTTTCCTGAAATTCGTCATTTGATTTCCACCTACTGGTTATGGATCTGTTATGGATCTTAGATTTGTCTTCCCTTCAGAGCATATGCGTTGATACCAGGTTGATTTTAACACTTCAACCCAACACTTGACAATTAGATCAAAATAAAATCATGTTATCTACTAAAAGCACAGTTGAGTAATCAACTAAACATCCAGTGGAAGCATAAACTAGGAAACCAAAAAACTCTCACACACAAGAGCACCAATATTTTTGGATAGATACCCTTGGAAAAAAAACCCGAAGGGAAAACCATTGCTAAGAATGATTTTATTATGCTAAAATCAGGGCTCCTGTAATAGAGGTAATGACCCACTAAAAGAAATATAACTACAAACAAACATGGAAAATGCTAACCTGTTGTACAAACCAGAACTGCATGATTTTCAATATGTACATGACTATCCCTACTATGCACCTCTATACACATGATTGTCTCCACTAGCACCCGCATACACATACATAAAACTTCTACAGAAATATTTATACGGTGCAACTCTTCCATGTGGGATTATCTTACTGAAACCCACCTGCGAAAACCTCTATTCTCTCTTCTGCTTGATCTGAACTCTAGATGGAAGTCCTTCTCCACCTATCCAATATCTTGAATCACACTCCTTCATGATTCAGTCATGTCTTCATCCTTCACCCTAGCCTCTGCTTTTATAATCGTGAGTTATATCTCCAAAGTGATTGCATGTTGAGATTACTTTTCACTCTACTTGAGATTTAGAAACATGTTAATTACTTTTAGAACTTTCCTTAAATAACTCAATTAAATAATTACATAATTAATTAATAAAATAAATTTACTTTAATTAAAGTAAATTTAAGAGTAGAAGGCTTTAGACGATTTCCACACATCTAGAGACGTAGACCTGTGCAAAAATACCTTTCTGATGCTACCACTAGCATCAACACATATGGGTTCTTGGGATATATACCCAGCATGATGGCCATATTTTTGAACTCAGTGGTGTACTCTTATACGCTCTTCCCCTACCTCTACCTGAAGTAGTGCCACCGGATCCATTGGTCCTCTACATACCCTATAGGGTTGAATTGGGACTTGATGAGGGCTTTTAAGTCCTCCCACCTAGTTACTAGCAAATCACCATCTAGCCTAAGAGTTTTCATATATATTTCCCACCAAGTTAAAGCATGGCCCTCTAACTTCAATCTAGCAAATGAAATATTTGTATGTTCATCTACTTGTTGCAACAAATGATTCAATTTTAATGCATCAATATCACCTTTGTATGGCTTTATGTCCACTTGCTCTTACATATTAAATAGGGATTGTGAAGGGTTAACAACACTTGAACTCAGATGCTCTTTCTCAGGTTCATTCTGTGACTCCTTTTCTAGCTCTTCATTATCTCTCGATTTCCCATATGATCTGATATTTGAGTTTGAGCCTCCAACTTCTCCTAATGGTACGATGTTTCTTTCTAGAGATTCCATGAGGAGAGACATATTACGAGATATGTCAATGAATGTATCTTCCAACCTTGCAAATCTCTCCTCTGTCAGATCTCGAGGGTTGTTATGAACAAACTCATCGACCATGGCTAGGGTTCTATGACTTTGTTCTTAAACTGATTCCTGGATCCCTAAAAATTTACACAAATACCCCAAGAAAACCTACTCTGGTACCAATATGATCTGTAAACTACCATGGATTTACGGCTAGAACAGTTCATCACAATAGATTTGATAAGTAAAATTGAAATATGCACTATGAAGGTTAAATTCCTTTAGATTCCAAAATCTTTGGTTACTTATTTTCTTCTTATGCACGAAATAAATAAAATGTGTAAAATATAGAATAGGGAAATAAAATCACACACCATACAAAAAAGAAAACAAATATTTTCTCTGGGAAAACCTTACGGAAGAAAACCAACTAGAAGGTGAGACTACTCTGCTCTCTTTTCTCTGGTATGGAAATAATGAAAGTACAAAGGAGAAGGCTCTCTCTATGGAGTTATCTGAGACCTGTGGCCTATTATGATTCTACATAACATCAACCCCCTTTATTTTTCTCTCAAATTTCCCACTCCCAGTTGTTCTACTCGGTTATGGAACAAAATACAATAACATAGAATGGAATCCCTTCTCCTCCTAGTGGCTTGTTATTTAACATAGCCCGATAGCCATCAAAGGGTAGGGTTTTGAATTCCTCAACCCTCATTTTTTATAAGGTTTAGGAACTTATATAATATTCTTGAAATTCCTCACATGGATAGCCCCATATGCATGAGTAATGTGGGTTGATGTGACATCCTCTTGTACCATGGTCGTCAACATGATAGGTCAACTTGCAAGAGGCATAAATTTTGCATGTGAGCTTCAATTGAAATGTTTTTTGCACCATTGGAAAGGTGTCAATGTTTATAATAGCATCATGGGGTCTAATCTACCACCGAAAAATTTATGACCCACAAAAATTCCATTTGATTCCTCAAAATGGCTCCAGAAGGTTTCAAACCGCAATTTTCCAAACTAGGATCTACCATTAAAATGACCCTACAAATTGATTCCTCCAATTTATTCCACTCTGAAAGAATCGAGATAGATGACAAATAATATAATGATCCAATCTGGATCGCATGTGCCCAATGGTTTTTAACTCTCACATGAGAGGGTTTCATTATTATTTGATCACCAATTCAAAAATCTGTAATATTATTTTAAAATGTTTGACCCATCAAACATGATCACCATGATATTATTATTTTATTTGAGGTGATTGAGCCTAGAACTCTATAAATAAGAGGCTCCCCTCATTTGTAATGTTTTTTTGTTGGGTGAGCAATAGAATTTATCTTCCCCTTGGAGCATACTTTGGATTATATTTCTCTTTTATGTTGTGTGAGGCGTCATGGTGAATATTTGTGGTGGATTGGATCAACTTATATGCATGCAAAGAATGTAAAGAATTGGTCAAAGGCATCAAGTGAAGAATTCTTTCAAGTATGAATAATTTGGTGTGATTTTCCTTTACCCTAGTTATTTTGTTTATTACTTTGGGTATTTCTAAATTGGTTGTTTTCCGAAGTAAGGTAGTAACTAGGCTAGAAACTCCTAGAGAAATAACATTTTTAATTTAATTATGAAATTATTAACACTTCTTAGATATTTTCATTCATATTTTGTTCTTTCAATTCACCTAGTAGGAAACGTTTTGGCATGCTTTAGGGCAGCCCCTAGATTCCTCAAGCCTAGACTAAGTTAAGCCTCCCTCATAGGATTTGATAGACTCCATTAGACCAATGATAATTAGGCACTAGTTTCTCCCTCTCTCATCCATTTGTTTCTAAACTTTTAACTTGCTGGAAATTAGATAAATTTTATCTTTTCATAATATTTAGTCATTATTTGTCATGCATTTTATAAATTTTATTATTTCCATCTACAGTTTAGCCTAGAAATTTTGATTTTTAATCTAATATTTGGTTAGATTATCAATATAGATTGTTGTAGATTTTCCTTTTAAATTTCTGTTTTAAATTTAGTGCATTCCAACACTTAACTTAGCTCAGAAATCTTACTTTCCAACTAGCTTATTTGACCTAGGATCCCAAACTTAGACCATAAACTAGGTTAGTATCATACCTTTGGTGTGTTGGAAATTCTAAAGTAAATTTCTGATTGCATTTCCAATAGTTTTTTTTTGTCTTTCACATTCAGAAATTTAGTTATAAGACTTATATTTTGACTAGAAAGTCGATTATTCACATCATAGTTAGACAAAATTCTAAACTTAACATTATGGAAAACTAATTTATTTTATATTTTAGTTTAATTGTTGTTTCTAGCAATTAAATTATTCCATAAAACGGAATTATCAAAACTAGGGTTAGATCATAAGCAATTCCATATGTAGAAATATTTAAGGGTTAAAAAAACCATATTTATATGTTTTATATGTTTTATTGTTTTGACACACATGCAATAAATTGTTGTTTCTAGCAATTAATTTATTCCATAAAACTCTTTTTTTTTTTAAATAAAAAAGGGGGGGAGCCTGCTATAGTATATTATCAAAAAATTGTATCAAAATGTACATAGTCAAGAGTCTGAATCATCCAAAATGCTACCGGAAACCGGAAACCAACATATAAACAAAGCATAAACAGCTATAAGCTATTGGCACCGGTCCTGCCCGGAGGAAACCAGGACAGGTGCCCAAAGTCTAAGAAAATGAAAAACAGAAGCGTAAAACTAAAAGCCATAGGACATAAGAAGCCTAGGTAGTTGGTGACCTGTCATCTTCATTTGCCTTCCACGTGGGGCCGGCCGGGATGGCGAAACACTGTGCACAAAGGGGACACTTCCGCCGAGATGGAGCGCCAGAGTAGGCATCAAGAAACACGTCCAAGCGTTGGCCCATGATGTATGCCCGATGCTCCAGGTCAGCCATGTGGCCTCGGAGCTCAAACACCAAGGACAGGTGCTCCTCGCGGAGGAGGCGGCCATGCATGCCACCACCTTCGTCGTCGGGCGGTCTTCTCCTTGCTTCATTCTGCCCACCTTCCTTTGCCGTCGTACCTCCAACATCAAACGCATCCTCCATTTCCGGCCAGGGGACCTCTTCCACAATGCAGCCAGGAAGGTCAGATTCCACCCCCGGAATGTGCTTGCAGTCCCCACTGCTAAACCTCCCAAAGTCGCTCGTCATCTCCATTGGCGGCAGGTCCTCCAGAGTCAGGTCCTCTTCTACAATGCAAGTCGGGTACAATTGCTCAGTGCCACCCTCCAACGTGACTGTGTCCATGCTGTTGCAACCCATTTCCTTCTCGGCTATGGTGGAGAGAAGAGCTTGCTCCTCGGCGCGAGCCTTCTTTCTTAACAGAGAAGTAGCCATGACTAGAGCACGCTCAAGTTGCTCTCTTCGTTGTCGCTGCTCCTTGCGGGCGTACCAAGCGGACCCCCGGCGAGGTGTTCCTTGTTTCCTCGGCATGTAGCTGAGCGCAGTCCAGGAAATACACACAGACTGGGACGAGGGCAGAAGCCAAGTGAAGGCACAGGCAGAGGCACTCGTATCAGTTCTCCGGAGCCTCCAGACGCAGAGCAGAGCCGAGACTGGAGCAAGAAAAAACGCATAATCCAACTGTGAGTACCCATGACCACCTTTAACCTCGCACTTGCCTGACTCGTAAATGCTCGCTCGAGGGAGGAGTCCTCCCATTGCAGAGCTGGTGTTAATGCGGCCCTCCATCCGTAATGCGGGTGATGTGGTTACCACGTCCAGCATTTAAACCTTGGTTGAGTGCGGGGACAGTTGGCACTCCTTCGCCACTTGTCACCCCATACGGGTTAAAAGATGGGGGTTCATATCCCGGTTAAATGCTCCTACAATGCAATGCAACTTTAACATGCCCAATCACCAAATCAACACTCCCATTCGAGTGAGAAATGCCTTCGAGAGACTCGAACATGGGTCACACCGTCGTTACAAGAGCGACTTACCAATTCAGCTACTTACCCCACCTTTATTCCATAAAACTCTTAGATTTCCTACACCATATAATTATGCAAGAACTTAATGATAGGATTTTTGAATAGTAGTGATATTTTTTCATGAATTGTCATTGTATTTGGAATATCCAAAGACAACTTTGTCATGTGAGAGCACTATTTATATTTAAGATTGTTTAGAGTCCCGAAGATAACATCATAAGGATAAATCCTCATGATTTTTATAGAAGTGGTACTCCTCTTTCTTTATATATGGAAGATTGTTCTTCTGAACTTAGATGCATGTAATAGAAAACCTTAACAAATATTTCAATAAAAATCCTATATACAGATGTACAAACTCTTATATACAAATGTACTTTCCAAGCACATCATCTCATTGAAGAAGAATAAATAAATAAATATGTTTGTAGAGATTTGTAACTATAGGGTTTGGATTCTTCTTTCAATGGACATTTTGTCTTCCTTCTAAAATAATGTGAATCCATAATCAACTATGACTTTGCAAGATGAACGAAAAGTAAAATGGACAGTTCATCAAATAATTTTACAGGACTTTTTCTAATTAATATCAAATGAATTTGTAAAGCATCATCTCCTCAATAATTCATTGATCCGTCACCACACAGATTCATAAAAATAACATGACACTTGAATAGTTCTTTGAGGGAGAAATCAATAATAATATCCCAAATGTAACAAGTTTAACAATGTTCGAAACAAGACGGATGAAACAAACTCAAGAAGATCTCAATGAAAATTAGATAAACTAAAATTAAACTACATTTTCCCTTTTACAAGCAGGGATTTTGCTTCTCTAGACCTAAAATATCATGAAAAATGGTTGAAAGAATTGAAAGAAAGAGTTTATCATAATCAGATCTTCCTATTGCCAAACATACATGGAAAACATGATGGAAAGAATCAAACAGAAAGAAAGATGAGGAAGAAAGTTTAGCAGGCTAATTCACAAAATCTTGGAAAGGAAAAACTTTCTTGTTGCATACTCTCCATCGTTGCAAAAACTACTGACTGCCAACCCTTTGAATATGCTTCTTTTTCTCTTTCATAATCTTCTCTTCATCTTCTTGAATCTTCTTTAGGGTTAGGGTTAGGGTTTTATTTTCCCTTTTGTAAATGTGAACTTAGATATATGTGCCATCAACTAGGACCCACTTTAGAAGCTCCAAAATTTCTTTAAATAAACAATTTTCCAAAAATAATTAGCTTCCAAGATAGAAAATAGTCTCGACTATAATTTTATTTTTATGGAATTATAGTTATGATTCAAGCCATGGAAACCAATTCCAAGGTATTCTTCATGTCTCTATTTTTCCAATGAGCTATTGTTTTCTTAATATGAACATTGAGATCAAAATTTATGGCCTTTAGAAGATAGGAACTCAGTAGTCATTGATTTATTCGTCACATGAATTCTTGACCCTTTATTTCAAAATCTGCCCTATTTATCCCACATGCATTAAGGAATATTTTTCATATCATGTTTATAAGAAAAATGACATCCCTTATTATTTGTGTGTGAAATAGACAGAACTACGAAACCCTTCATAGCTTATGCATATTATAGTTTTTGGTTGCCACCTCATCATCTGGTCATCATGCCAAGTCACTATTGAGTCATCTACGTTCAACCTATATCATCCAAGTGTCACTCGGGGGTAGGTCCACTTCACTACCACATGTACCAATATGCCAAAGGAATGGGGGGAAGAAACTTACGATAAGAAACGATGAATAATATTGAAAACTAAATGAAGTGTTTGCAGAGAAATAAGACAATGCAGGGGGTAAGTGTAGAACTTAGTAAATCTCGATAAAATGGTTAAGTGTTGGGAATGTTGCAGGAATGCATCCGCCTTAAAAAATTCAAGAAATAAACTAAGTGTAAAACTCAGTAAAATTAACTAAGTCGTGAGGGTGCAATTTGGGTAATGCAAAAATGGAGGTGCAAATTGAGGATTGTGGAAATGTGGATTGTGGGTTTAGGAATGGAAGGTGGAGATGAGTAGTGAAAATGACTAAGTATGGAGAGTAGAGAGGTATGGAGAGAGTAGAGTAAATAAAATTGAGAGGGAAATGACTAAGTATGGAGTGTAGAGAGTAAGGAAAATGGAGAATGGAGAGGAAAATGATTAAGTATGGAGTGTGGAGAGTAAGGAAAATGGCTAAGTATGGGGAACTCGTATAGAGATGAGTGAGGAAATTGGCATATCTTGGGAATATAACCTTTGTTTTAGATTTCGTAAGATGCTAGATGAAGCTGACACATAGGGTTATTTAGTTAGAATATGGACACAAGCAATTTCAATTATTTAGTGTATTTTTCTTTTCTTCTCTTTTGTTCAAAAGAGAAATCGTCCCCATTAGCCTTTCATGATGAAGAACTGCGATACTGAAACTGATTCTGAATTCTTAAAACTTGTTAGGTCTTCATGATCAATAAGTGAAGGGTATTTGACACTTTCCAAATTTGAAAAAGAATTGGTCTCCATTTGAAAGAGACATAGGTTCAAATATGCACCTCAATCACCTAGTTGATGGGTGTCAGGAAAACACATCTACAAACACCTAATCTAAACACAAGCAGGTAGGCATGTTGTTAAAAAATTAAAATATAATACAGAGAGAAGAGAGATATTTGTAAAGTTTTGGAAGGGTTGAAGTTAATAAAAGAAAAGAAATAAATAAATAAATATAATAAAAATATTTGTTTATAATTTTATATTAAATAATATTGTAAAGATATTAATAATTTTGTATATAAAATTGAAATGTAGAAATTAAAGAAAAAAGATATATATATTGAATTGGAACATGACAATGGTTTTTCTAAAATTGAATCTAAGAGAACTTTATTTAAGATATCATTACTCCAAATTTTGAATTACAATTAAATATTTTTTTAAATGAATTAAATCATATGAAATTATTTTCAGAAAATAAATATAATGCTTAAACTAATTATATTAAGGAATTTATATATATTTAAAAAGATTATATTTATTCACATATGTTAAATGATCATTTTAAGTAGCTTTTCTCCATTGAATTTTTATTATTTCTACTATAATTGATTATCCAAGAAAATCAAAAATTTTAACAAGTTATTGTAAGCATTATGTTCAACAAATATAACAATATTAATATACAATCATTCTGAACACTTTTTCTCGATTAAATTTATATTATATTTATTACAATTGATTATCCATTAAAATCAACAAATTTAACAAATTATTGCAACCATTACATTTAACAAATATAACAATATTAATATTAAATGCAACTTCACTTTAAAGTTACTTAAAAATGTAAGGTTCTTCAATCACACCTTCTTTCCCTACAAATTGTCTTAGGGAATTTACAAGGTTTCTCTTGATAACATTCTATACCATTTATTATACCATTTATTATGAAGAACAACATTAATGACTTGAAATTGATATGTTTCATTTATAATGTTAAGATTCAACAATTGAATTAAACAATAATCAATAATATATCATGACAAATCAAAAAGAACATAATAACATAGGTCCAATAGAAGTTCACCAAGGAGGGATACTAAAACCCCCGATAATATGTCATGACAAATCAAACAATAATCAATAATAATATGTCATGACAAATCAAACAATAATCAATAATAATATGTCATGACAAATCAAAGAGAACATAGTAACATAGGTCCAATGGAGGCTCACCAAAGAGGATACTAAAACCCCAATAATATGTCATGACATTTCAAGAGAACATAATAACATAGGTCCAATGTAGGCTCACCAAGGAGGGGTTCTAAAACCCCAAATTTTCCAGTTTGCACATGAAGAACATCCCTTCAAGTAAGTTTGGTTTTCTTGGGAGTGCAAACACAATCTCGAAGAAGATGACTTTCAAACTTTTGTTTCTAGCTTGGCTATGAAATACACGGTAAATATGCAATAAAATCTTGGCATTGTTCTCTCATTTCTTCTTTTATGGTTGATCTATTTTGTTAAGAATGTAACGTCATCCTATTACATCTCCAAGTTGCACTTAGTAGATTTGGACTTCTTTTGTTCTACAAGGTGTGATCAATATGTTCTTCCACGCAAACAATGTATATATATATATGATATGATAGTTTGGTAATATGGGATTCTCATATTAAATGTATAGGATTACTAAATAATGAATTTTTTTTTAAATTTTTTATAGATAAAATATAAATATTTGCAAATTCTATTTATCAAAAAATGAAAAAATAAAATTACACAAACTTATCCATGGAGTCTGATATAGTAGGAAGAAACCAGGTAATTAAGTTTGTGTTAATGTAGAGCCCAAGTTTAAAACCCTCAAGAACTTTGCTTCAAAAGTATTTTAAAAACCCTTAAAACAATTAAAATTTATAATTTTATCAAAACAAAAATAAAATTGACAATTCTCATTAAAAACACCAACAACATTGAAAAACATAGATACATTCTCATAACCCAACAATTTGACAAAAAAATATTCTATAAAAAAACATAAACTTAAATAACTAATCAAATAAACCTAAAAACCAATTAATTAAAAATATTAAAAACTTTTAAAATTATAAATTATATAATTTTAATATTTAAATTTCATAACTTCCTCAAACAAAAATAAAATTACCCATTCCCATATACAACAATACCATACAGCCCATTGAAAAATATCAATGACAAAAAGACAAAACATTAATTAACCTACATTAACATAATTAATACGAATCTCTTTTAACTTCTAATTTATTTTTTTTAAATATTAATATAAAATTTTCATTTTTTAAATATTAATAGAGTGTATATAAAATGATATTTCAAATAATATAAACTTTTTAAATAATACTAATAAATTAATTGTATTTATAAATAATAACCAATAATCACTATCTTCATTATTTATTTATAAATAAATTATAATAAATTTTACCACTTTAAAAATATAATAAATAAAAACATAATAAATTATATTCCAAAATGTGTATATCGTAATCTTCTGATACTTCCTTCCCTCCAAAATGGTAAGAGAGTCAAAGTTTCCAAAAGAGTGTAATCAAAACCATTGACAAAGGTACGTTAAATCTTCTCGACCTTTCAATGAATGTGGAGGACTGCATTTTATATCATTACGTATACATTATTATAATTAGAATATATATTGACAACTTGGTTGGAATCTTTGAGGCACTCATTATTAATGTATTGTTAAAATTGAACGTTCACTTTTATTTATAAAAAAAAATCAAAACATTTAAGTTTGTATAAAGTTATTGGTTTTATATTTTTTCATCCTTTTACATTGATAAGAGGTAAAACTGGTGAATTTTTTTCCCGCGTAGTCAATAAAAAGTTAAATATTTAAAGTTATACAAGTTAATTAGATAAATTTTATTATAATTAAAATTAATTAAATTTTATTAAAAAAAATCAAAACTTTTTGATACTTTTATTGTTAAGTTTGTATAAATTAATGGTTTTATATTTTTTCATCCTTTTACATTGATAAGAGGTAAAACTGGTGAATTTTTTTTCCGCGTAGTCAATAGAAGGTTAAATATTTAAAGTTATAAAAGTTAATTAGATAAATTTTATTATAATTTAAATTAATTAAATTGTTAATTTTATTTTTTTTTAAATTAATGTTTTAAATATTTTTATTATAATGAAATTATATAATATTAATATTTTGTTTTTATATTTTTATTGATTCAAAATAATTAATATTAAATTTAAAAATATATATATTAATTTTCTTTTTTTAATTTAAAAATAAATTTAATATTTTAAATATTTCTATTACAATTATGTAATGTTGATATTTGTATTGATTCAAAATCATTCTTATTAAATTTAAAGAAAAACACTAATTTCGCATTAAAAAAAAACAAATTAATAAAAACGGCCACTAACAAAGAGTTATAACATGTAGATGTTACTGATAATAACGATTCAAACGTTTTGGGTTCGAATCTGGAGCATGTACTTCTCTCTCGTTCTAAGTCAACAACAACGTTGCTTTCCGCCATGGTGGTGGGACAGGGCAACCGACAGTGTAACGCCACGAGAAAGCAATGACAAAGTCTATGCTGGCGTTAGTCCCACGCACATCAACGGAACGGAACGGAACCCTCCGACTTTTCATTGGTACGGTTTTTATATTATCATTTAGTTTTAACAATAATTTTAGTCTGAGTGGGTCTAATGGTTAACAACATGTGTTTCCTCTTAAGAGGTCACAGGTTCAAATCCAGAGGGGGATAGAGTATGTATACCTTCATAGACTTTACCAGTCAAATCACTGAGCGGAGGGGAATCCCTTGTCCCACAAATAGATTATTATTATTATTATTATTGATATGAGATTTTTTTGTTTGTGGAATAAGTAATTTATTTATTTATTAATTAATCTATGAAAATATATATACTTTATTTTTTTTAAATTTCTTATACATACCTTACTCTTTTGAATTTAAATTTATAACCTCTTAAAAAAATAGATGTTTTAATCACTCAAATTATATATGTAACACAATGCCGATTTTAATTGTAATTTCTAATGTTGACTGACCTTGGCCTAAGTTGGCTGCCCAACCTGTTTATTTAATGTGACGCAAAGTTGAGCTTCCAATGATGCGTCACCTTAATAAAATTTGATCAATGGGCTGTATTCCTCATTTTCTAGAGGGGGATTTTGGGGACATGCGTTTTACATGACGAAAGTTGTGGACAGTAAGTATACAATATTTGTGATGGTGGCCTATCCATATCGATTCTATAAAATCGGTTGATTGGTATCTCCTTGCTTGCTCTTTTAATTATAAATATTAATTATAAAACGCTTGTAATTTGGATGAATGAAATCTTAATGGTTTATAATCTAATATAAGATGATGGAAATAGGGATTGTAATTAGAAGATGTTGAGCATATAAAAATGAATTTATTTAAATGTAAATTGTATTTTAAGTAGCGACTTGAGGATACAAGGAAGTGGAATTATTGTGCAATAAAGAAGGAATGTATCTTGAGTTTAGATAGACAAAATTTTAAAATAAAAAAGGAGAATGTGTTGGATAGAACTTTTAAATGAAAAAAGGAGAGATATGTCAAAGATTATTTTCAAGAATATGAAAAGAAACATGAATAGTTTGGAAGAATTGATAGAAACAAAGTTTGGTGTATTTGAGAAACAATTCCAAAGTTAATTGATAATGATTTTTATTAAGCAAAAACTAAATAAACTAGCTTTTTTTTTTTTAAAGAGAACTTTTCAAATTTGTTTCAAACAATGAACAAATGGAGGATGACAATTGAATTTCAAGAAATAACATAAAAAAAAAAAATAGAATTGTTTATTGTCAATCTCTAGTCCACAAAAGATAGTTCTTGGGTACTGAAACTCTTAAACCAACTAGCATAGAGAAAAAGAAAGTGCTTGCATCCAAGATTAAGTCAGTGAATATCACATTGTCTTAGATTGTTAAAGTTTGCTTTAGCTCGAAAAAAACATTTATTTTAGACATTGTGATCCAAGCCAAATTTGAGGAAGAGAGACAAAGGAAACTAAAAGCCTTTAATTTAAGGATCTAAGGCCTAAAGAAACGAGGCAATCTACTTGAATGTACAAATGAATTTATACACAACACCTTCAAGCAAAAAGATATCTTGCAAAAGAGGGCATGGTTTACCCACGACAACTCCTGCATTATCAAGTTTAAGAACATTTAAGAGAGGCTATAGATGTTATGGTCTAGGAAAACTACTCAGTCTCTTTGAAAAGATTTACACTAATGAAAACCTAACTAGAATCAAGTACAAAGACCTAAAGGAGAACATGGCCAAAATGGTTGAAGCAAGGAAAACGCATTACCATGTGGAGCGAGAGAGTTTAGATTCGTGACCTTCTCTAGGTTGGTCCAAACCATGGCACGCTCCATATCCCTCACCTTATGATTCTAGATCTCAAGTTTTAGGGCTGTACTTTCAATGATAGAGTCTCTTCTTTTCGTATTTGGGTTCCTCAAACAATGTAAGGAGCAACTTTGACCTAATTTTCTTTATCTAAACACATTGCATTAATACAAAGCCACTACCTATCTTTCAAGGATACCCATGGCTATTTGTGCATAGACTAGAACCCTACCTTGGCTTAAAAGGTTTTGGTGAGGTCATATATCTTCACAAAGATTACCTAGCTCCCTTTATTTGATTTGAAGGATCATATGTTCATGCTAGGCTATTATGGGTATCCTTAGTAAGGAACCCCCTTTTAGGAAAATTTTATTCGGTGCATGTTGCTTTCCTCCAATGTCATCACCTTATGCCATTTGTGACATTAGTGGATCTCCTTCTACATATCTACAACCTAGAATATATAAATTCTTGGTTATTGGATTTATTCTTCTAGTAGGAGACCTCAATGCAAGATCTAGTTACATGTAGTGCACAAAGCATGACCTTTACTCGATCCCATTGATGACTCGATGAATGGACATTTAAGAGGATGCTTTACAATGTCATCCCCATGTCCCTCATCGGTGCCTTTTACTCCTCCTATTCTAATGTTTTTCTAGGCTTGGTCGTTGCATGGAATGTTTCTTACAAGTGTTTTGAGATTGAAACTATTAATTGTTTCTTCTTATTTTTTAATAAAACGATAAATTTATTTTAGGATATTAAATATATGATGATATTGCTTCAATGGTAAGATTGGAGTAAATCTTACACTACCCCAAATATTAATGTTGAATATGTTTGGATATATACCCTAAAAGTGATTACCTCCTTTCTTATTCATCCTCAACCTACCTAGAATTCACCTCACCTCCATAATCCTATTGTTTTTCCTCTTCTTCATCATCATCTCAACTCCCATAAAACTTAGAAATTAGTTAGTTTGCATATCAAAAACTTATCCCTAATCATTACCATTGATCGTCCATGTATGTATTTTGGATTTATATAGCAATAGTCCACTAAAAATGTTATCTTGAATGGAATGTTATTAGATTATAATGGAGAAAATGGTTTAAGTGCTTTGTGACTTAATGGTGACGTGTCATGAGGTGCAAGGACAAATTGTTCAACCCTTTGCATTTAAAACAAAGAGCATACCTATCAAATATTTGGAAATATCGTTAAATCATACATATAAGTTGCTTGCACATACAAATTTCAATGAAGTGTCATGGTCTTTGGAATATCGACAACTTTGTCA
>JZKD02S0000003.1:1900837-1926242 GCA_000966675.3 Picea glauca
ATTCAAAATAAAAAAAATACTTTTATATGTCGGAAGTTGAATAACTTGTGAAAATACAGTTTTTTTTGTCATAAAACAAGCAAAAGTGTAACCCACCTTCATGATTTCACCCAATGACAAATCCGAAAAGTGTCATTAAATAAAATAAACAAATATATTTAATTGGAGTTGGAGGGAAATATAAAGGGTTTGATTTGGTCAAAAAAGAGGAAATATTTAGAAGGCCCAAGGAAGGATAAATAGAGGGGTAACCCTTCTATTTGGAATTATGATTTGATATCTTATTGGAGTGCTCTTGTAGCCAGCGTTTTCGTTGGGGTTTTGGGAAAAACCCTTCCACTGTAGGTTTAATTTCGGTGGTGTAAAAATCACCCTAGCTAGACAAAACAGAGAATTCATCTAGAGTTTTCATTGAAGTTCATTGTTGCGTTTGATTTCTTACTGGATAGAGTTGGGAGGCATATCGTCTTGTGCAGGGTGTTTGCGATGATTTTCAAGAGGAGGTCGAGCATTGGATCAATAGGTGTCAGAGGGTTTTCGCACATCTGTAGGAGGAGATGCCCCCGCGAGTTGAGCTAGGGTTGTCTTGCAAGGCCCCGCTAGACGCCTCACAGTCGTCTCGTGAGGACCTCTGCAAATTGGGGTTACAACAATTTTTTGGATTAGGTTTGCAAGGGGCTGAGGACGGGATTGGAAGGTCGCTTGCAGAGTGGGTACTACTGGAACAGAGTAGCGTCGGGCTTGGTGAGTCTTGGGATAGTGGATTGGCATCATTCCAAGTTTTCCTGTGTTGTTTCAGTAGTAGATTGTGTAGATGCCTGGAAACCATTAGATTTGTGTTTCTTAAAAGTATTTTGCAGTTGTTATGACAACCATTAGATATCATTGTATTGGTTTTGCGAGTTTCCATCCATAATAAGATGTCATGTTATTTGCTTTATTTTCCGTGTAATTGATGTATGCTATATGTTTGACAATATTCCTCACTGGGAAAACTATTTGTAAGAAGTTAACAATAGATTCACATAAGAAGGAATAACAAATTTGGGACATAAAACATAATTTCCCCTCCTAGCATGTTTGGGGACATTACAGTGGAATTAGAGCTAGTGGTTTTTCCAACTTGTGACTACATTTATGCCTAAAAGAAAAGGACGTGGAGGACATACCTCTCGAGAGTCGTCGAAAAGAGAAGCACATCATAGAGAGTCAGAACTAGAAGGAAGTATGGGAGACAACCATGAAGGGACTATGCTCCAAATATTAAAAGATCTAGTCAAGGGACAGAATGAGGCATCCCAGAGACAGGAAAAGACAACAAGGTTACAACAACAGACGCTTGAGGCACTCACAGATTTGATAGGTCAGTCTCATAGTACAAATGGTGCAAGTCAAGGTGGAACTAATGGATCCCATTAAGGTGACATAATACACACGAAGAGTAGCAATAACCATACCCCAACTCAGAGAAGGAGCTTAAATATCCCTAGGCCTTTATCACCACAATTCTTGATAGGACAACCTACAGAAGCACAAGAGCAATCGAATCAATGGTGTGATATTAACACCTCATACAAGGACTGTGAGACGATAGATGAAGATATTAGTTAGAAATTTTTCTATACTGACTTCTACGACCTCAAACATAAATACAGACCGAGGGAGGGGAACAAAGGATCACATAGCCCACATAAATTTGACCTCATGTGCAAGGTGGGAAGGTTGACTATTCCACCCTTCGATGGGTCTAAAAAGAGTACAACCAGGGACTGGGTACATAAGTTGGACACTTACCTCCAACTTAATTCAATGACCAAGGCAGAAGCAATTAAGTATGTCACCCTTCACTTGGAAGGAGAAGCTCATGAATGGTGGTACCATGGGTTGGTAACATTAGGGCATGCCAACATCACTTCATATGTGGACTTCACTCAGATTTTAATTGAAAGGTTGATAAGAAGGACCCTGAGATACACTTCAGGGAGTTGGCACAATTGAGGCAGACAAGTACACCAGAAGCATACATCACATATTTTTAGAGAATGGAATTTATGCTGACATATATTTCTCAACAAAGGTTGGTGATGTTATTCACAAAGGGTCTAGCTAAACCCTTGAGAGGATGGGTGAAGGCCTTCATGCCAACCACATTACAGGAGACCATCATGAGATAACATGACATGAAGGATGCAGTCAACAAGAATATACCAAAAAACCATTCATCCCTCAAGGGGGTAAGGAGACAAATTTTCCCCATAATCCATGGATAGGGAAGGATAGGACAAATGAGGAGAGTCAGAGGGAATTAAAGACAAAGAAACTTTTCTTTAGTTGAAAAGATCTGTGTGAATGAGGTCATTGATGTATGGGAAAAGGTAAAGTCCATTACATTGAGGTAGTTTCTAATGAGGAGTATGATGATGATGATGAAGTTATTTGGCAAGACAATGGTTATCCATCACACGCTATAGAGCAGGCGCCATTGCAGGATAACCCCAAATGGGTGACCATTGCCACACTTTAAGGAGTCCCTAAATATTACACTTTTATGTTCATAGGCATTTTACAGGGGCAGAGGGTTATAGCATTGGTTGATGGTGGGGCCACCCACAACTTCATTGATGTTGCATTTGTCACCAAGATAAAAATCCTTGTAAAGGATTTCGAGGGATTCAATGTGGTAGTAGTGGATGGGTACAACATGACATGTACTCAAAGGATCAGGGGAATAGAAGTAACATTTGGAAACTATATGTTGACTAAAGACTTTTACATCATGGATTTAACAGATACTCATGTGGTGCTAGGAGTCAAGTGGTTGTACTCATTGGGAGACATCTGCATGAACTACCAGGACATGAGGATGGAATTCTAGGATAAAGGTGGACAATGAGTCATCCTGAGAGGTATGTCGACAAGTGCTCCCAGGATCATGTCTAACCAGTGTATGGAGGCCCTTTTTAGACATGAGGATGTGGCTTGCGTAGCATAATGCTTGATCACCATGGATAAGCCATCACAGGAACGCCAACATTACCTAGTGAATATCCAAGCATTGCTTGGAAAGAATGAGAAAGTGTTTGAACCATTTCCAGCAGGGAGACCATCTGAAAGAGGATTTGAGCATGTCATTGAGATAGAAGAAGGGTTGAATCCCATGATCACCATCCTCTACATCTATCCAAAGAGGTTCAAGGAAGAAATAGAGAAGACCATAAAAGAGTTTCTAGAGATGGGACACATCAGGCCTAGCTCTAGTCCTTTCGCTTCTTCAGTGGTACTGGTGAAGAAGAAATATGGTATTATGAGTATGTGCATAGACTACTGGGCACTAAACAATAAGACCATCAAAAATCGATATTCAATACCCAGGATCAATGAGTTGATCGACAAGTTTCCTGGGGAAGTATAATTCTCAAAGGTTGATCTACGATCATCATACCACCATATTCGGGTCAGAGAGGAGGATATCCATAAAACAACATTCAAGTGTCACTATGGGCATTATGATTTTCTAGTCACACCCTTCGGGTTGACTAATGCACCAAGTACCTTTCATTCATGCATGAACCATATCTTCAAAAAAAATTAAGGAAATTATTATCGATGTTCTTTGACAATCTTCTCATCTATAAAAAGACATGGGAGGAACACCTGAAGCATGTGGATGATATTCTCACCATTATGGAGGAGCAGTCACTATTTTCCAAGGAGGAAAAGTGTGAGTTCAGGTTGACAAAGATCCTCTATCGGGGGCATGTGATTGATGTTGAGGGTGTAAAGGTGCATTAGGAGAAGATCCAGACCATCTTAGACTGGCCCACCCCCAGTTCACTCACATATCTATGAGGATTCTTCGGGATATGCAACTACTATAAGTGATTTATGAAAGGATTTTCACAATTTGTTGCACCATTGACCGACCTCACCAAGAAGGGAGCATCCCAATGGTCAGAGGACACACATGTAGAATTCAACAAAATGAAGAAGGTAATGAGCACTTTCCCAGTATTATCACTCCCAAATTTCATTCAACCTTTTGTCCTAGAGTGCAATGCATACAACAAATGGATAGGAGTAGTATTGATGCAAAACCGACACCCGATAGATTTTGAGAGTAGGGAGTTAAGTGAGATGGAGAAGCTCTATCTTATCTATGATAAGGATATGTTGGCCATCATGCATGCATTGGTCAAATTCAAATAGTACTTGGTAGGAGGATACTTCGTGGTTAGGACTGACCACAACAACTTGCGATACTTATTGGAGCAATGAGACCTAAATGAGAGGCAACAAAAATGGGTGAGTAAGGTGCAATAATATGATTTTGACATTGAGTATGTAAAGAGGAAGAAGAGTATATTTGTTGATGCCTTGTCCAGGATACTGGCAGCCTTCTCCTTATCAGAGATCTCAGAAAACCAGAAGTCCATTATCTTGGTGGAATACTCCAAGAATACCTTCACCTGTGAGTTGATGGAGGGTAGTATTTAGGATGACCTGTATAGGGTTTTGGATGACATCATCTAATACAAAGACAAGATCTATCTTGTTCCTAATTCCACACTCAAGGATAATATTTTTAGGGAAGTACATGATGTACCAATGGAAGGGAATCAAGGGTACCTGAAGACCTACATGTAGGTAAGGGATATATTCTCATGGAAGGGTCTCAAGGAGGATGTACTTCATCATGTAATGGAATGCATGAATTTCCCGCAGAACAAGTCTAAGTTCACACATTCTGCAGGATTGCTTCATCCATTTTTTATTCAGGAGAAGAAGTGGGAAAACATTTCCATGGACTTAATCACAAGATTACTAAAGGTGCAGGGCAGGGACTATATCTACGTGGTAGTGGAAAGATTGACTAAATATGAACACTTCTTTTATTTTCCTACAGAGTACAATGCATCCCAGGTAGATGATATATTCTTTAGTGAGGTGTTCAAACTCCATGGTCTTTCGAGGAACATTGTCAGTGACCAGGATAGTAGGTTTCTTAGTGTGTTTTGGCATGATTTTTTTAGGTTATCTAGAACAGAGTTGACACCTAGCACTAGCTATCACCCCTAAACGGATGGGCAAACCAAGATAGTAACAAATGGATTGAGGGGTACTTGAGGAACTATGTGTCAGGGTAGCAACGAGCATGGATAAAGTGGTTTCATATCAGGGAGAATTGCTACAACACCACTCATCATATGTCCATCGGGATGAGCCCCTTCAGGGAATTGTATGGCTATGAGGCTCCATATTTTTTGTATTTGGCATTTGGGGAAAGTCGAGCTCCCAAGTCCAAATACCGGTTGCAGGAAAGCCAAGACATCTTGAGAGTCATGAAGGAGAATTTGTAGGTCTCTTATAATCATCAAAATATGTATGCAAATAGGCACAGGGTAGAACGCATCTTTGAGGTTGGAGATTTAGTCTTTCTTAGACTGCATCCTTACAGAAAATCGTCATTGAAGAAGAGTGGTGCAAAGAAGTTGAAGCCTTATTTTTATGGACCCTATAGAGTAGTCAGGAGAAATGGGGAAGTAACATATGAGCTCAAGCTACCAAAGGGTAAGAGGACCTACAACACTTTCCATGTATCCTACCTTAAGAAGGCATTGGGATAGTAGGTCATTGTTTTGAGAGATATTCCTCCACTTGATGAGGAAGGATAGTTGGTTCTATATCCCGAGAGTATTTTTGATGTCAAGGAACGAATAATGAGGAGAAGGGTCATTTAAGAATACTTGGTTATATGGAGAGGATTGCTCACAGAAGATACTATCTAGGAAGGAGAGAAGATCTTACGGCACTCTGATCTAGAGTTTTTTTAGGACAACCAATCTTTGGAAGGGAGGACTGTAATGTCCCCTTCCAATTGATGTAGTATGACTCAATAGCCTATATGACTCCCATAGGCTATAGTCAAGAAGAAAAAATGGAGTGAAGGATATTTATTTGGTGTCACTGGGTTAAAAGAATGATATTTATTTAAAAGAGTGACATTAAATAAAATAAATAATTGTATTTAATTGGAGTTGGAGGGAAAAATAAAGTAAGGGTTTGATTTGTTCAAAAAAGAGGAAAGATTTAGAAGGCCCAAGGAAGGATTAATACAGGGGTAATCCTTCTATTTGGCATTATGATTTTATATCTCATTGGAGTGCTCTTGTAACCAATTTTTTCATTGAGGTTTTGGGAAAAACCTTTCCACTCCAGGTTTAGTTTCGATGGTGAAATATCCAATCTATCTAGACAAAGAGGAGAATTCATCTGGAGTTCTCATTGAAGTTCATTGTTGTGTTTGGTTTCTTGTTGGAGAGAGTTGGGAGGAATATCGGCTTACGCAGGGTGTTTGTGGCAAGTTTAAGAAGGAGGTTGAGCATAGGATAAACAAGTGTCGAAGGGTTTTAGTGCATCTGTAGGAGGAGACAACCCTCGTAGGTTGAACTAAGGTTGTCCCACGAGGCCTCTCTAGATGCATCATAGTCGTCCTACGGGGACCTCTACAAATTTGGGTTACAATAGTTTTCTGGATTGGGTTTGTGAGGGGTTGGGGATAGGATTGGAAGGCCTCTTGTAGAGTGGGTACTATTGTATCATAGTAGTGTTGAGCTCGGTGAGTCTTGGGACAATGGATGGGCATCATTCTGGGTTTTCTTGTGTTGTTTTTGTAGTACATTATGTAGCTTCCTAGAAACCATTAGATTTGTGTTTCTTAGGAGTATTTTGCAGTTGTTATTACAACCATTAGATATCATTGTACTAGTTTTGTGAGTTTCCATCCATAATAAGATTCTATGTTATCTGTTCTATTTTCTTTGTAATGGATGTATGTTATATGTTTGACAATATTCCTCATTAAGAAAACCATTTGTAAGAAGTTAAAAACACATTCACATAAGAAGGAATAACAAATTTGGGACATAAAACAAAATTTCCCCTCCTAGCCTGGTTGGGGACATTACATAAGAGATATACTCTCCCATGACAAAATATTTAGATTCTATATTTAGATATTGAAATATTGTTGGGGAATAGGTGGAACTTGATACAAAACAAATAAACAATACTACAAATAATTGAAGAGGGAATAAAATTTTGAAGACAAAAGAGGTGGTGTCTAAAGACAATGTTACAACACTTAAGCACAACGCATTGTGATCAGAACATCACAATGCATATTGGAAATATTTTACACAACAATGATATCACCATGATGATAATGACCCATAGGGTTTGCTATTTATAGCTTCAATATCTAACCAACTTCCATGAAATCGAGAGGATCTTGTCCACATATAACTGTATGTTGTTAGAGTTGACTCCATCAAATCTTCACTATCTATTTAGCTTGACAAGGATGATTGACCCAACCATCCATGTGTCCAACTCGTAGTCAATTTCTCGACTGGTCGATCTACTGACTGACTATCTTTGACTGTTGGTTGACTTTCCGACCGAAAAACTTGTCAACTACTGAAATAACTAATGTAGAGATCTGGTCAATCACCTGACCAACTATTTCCCTATGTAGGTCAACTGACTAATTCGAGGATAAGTGTGATGAACCATATTGAATCTAGTGACTGACTATCTTTGACTGTTGATTGACTTTCCGACTGAAAAACTTGTCAACTACTGAAATAACTAATGTAGAGATCTGGTCAATCGCCTGACCAACTATTTCCATATGTAGGTCAACTGACTAATTTGAGGATAAGTGTGATGAACCATATTGAATTGATGTTCCAACACGCCCACATAAACACATGTCTCTAGAGATTTAAGAGGTAAAATTATATCATCATGACACCCCCCAATAATTGCAGCTTCCTAAATCCCAAGCAGCGTACAGATATTGATAAATCTAGCTTCAAACAATGGCCTAGAGAAGATATCATTAACATGATCATTTGTTTTGCAATATTCAAGAGAGACAATGTTGTGATGAACCAATTGTCTCAAATAGTGATCATGGAGCTTAACATGCTTCATCTTGCTTTGGGAAACAAGTTTTTTTGCAACTTGAATGACACTCTGATTGTCACAGTAGATGGTAGTCGAGGTCTGAATAGGAAATCCAAGTTCACCCATAAGTTGGTGTATCCAGGTTCCCTCTGTACTTTCTTGAATGGCGCCATGATATTTGGCTTATGTAGTCAACAAGGAGACTACCTTTTGTTTATTGCACGACCACACCAATGGTCTAGTGTTGATGTGAAACACATAGTCATAAGTGGACTTCTCCTCATCACTGTCACCAGCCCAGTCGGATTCGGTGAATTCGACCAAGGAATTTGAACTTCAACAATAATTGATACCAAAATAAGTGGTACCCTTAAGATAAAATACAATTCGTTTGACTTATTTCCAGTAAATTTCTCTAGGGTTTTGCATAAATCAAGAAACCATACTAACAACAAGGAAATGTTAGGTCAACTATGAGTAAGATAAATAAGACTGTCGACTAGTTGTTGTTAAAGCGTAGCATTGACTGTAGGATTTTGACAAGTATTGGTGAGCTTTAATCCATATTGAAAAGGAGTAGCACATGGCTTACAATAGGCCATATTAAAACATGTTAAGGGATCCATGACATATTTAGATTGAAAAATGAAAAAACCATCACATAGTGGTAAAACTTGAAGACCCAACAAATAATGCAGAGTACCAAGAAATGTCATGTCAAAGGAGTCAACAAGTTGTTTCTTTAATCTAAGAATGAGATCAATTTTAGTGCCAGTAATGACAAGGTCATTAACATATACAACAACAATCAAAGTGTCTCCATTGGCATGGAGTACAGACAAGTTATGATCAAATTCACAACATTTGAAACCAAGTCGAAGAAATAAACTGTCAATCTTAGCATACCAAGCTCGAGGATCTTGCTTCAAACCATAAAGTGACTTATTGAGTAGACAAACCAAGTTAGAATCTATCACAAAACCAAGATTTTGTTCCAAAAAAATTTCTTCAGATAGGTCTCCATGAAGAAAAGCACTCTTCACATCCATCTGATGGATTTTCCATCCAAAATGAGCAGTAAGGGAAATAATCAATTGAACATAATTCATCTTTGCAATAGGGGAAAAGGTATCATTGTAGTCGATACCTTCTTGTTGATAAAATCCTTTTGCAACCAGGAGATATTTATGCCACCCAACAATACCTTCAGAGGTAAATTTGGTTCTATAGACCCATCGACACTTCACAACATCCTTTCCTTGCAGTCAAGGAACTAAGTCCCAAGTGTGATTCTTCGACAAAGAATAATTTTTGTCTACATATCTTGTTCCCATTCAATTCGTCCTTGAGTATCCTAGGAGTCAACAAGATCAAAAGTTTCGAGTACAAGAGTGAGCAATGCGATGCTGGAATGTTCATTTTGAATTTGTGTTTATCTTCCGGAGGAAACATCACCGACATCAGGTCCAACATCTTCAATTGTCTTGGTAGCCAATCTGGGTATACAAGAGACATGTGAAATGGTGTTTACTGTAGAAGGTTGATCATAAGTCGAAGAAATTTCAATCGACGAACATGGAGGACCAATAAAAATGAATATTGACTTGTAGGTTGATAGTCTAGTAAAAAACAAGAACATAATTTGATTGCCCAGTCGAAGGAATGAAAAATGGAATGGAAGAACTAGAGTCGGAAACAACATCAAAGTGAGCATCCCGCAACAATCCAAAGGAGGCATTCAACAACTTGATGCCAGAAGACTTCTCATCAAACCATACTTTTCGTATGATAATTATTTTTCATTTGACAGGATCAAACTATCGATAGGCCTTAGATTCTTCAGAGTATCCCATCATTATTCAAGCATGACTCTTTGCATATAAATTCTTTCCACAATAATCATAAATATGAGCCCAAGAAACATATCCAAACAAATAGAGGTCGTCGATTGAAGGCTTATTTCCACACCATCATTCAACTGGAGTCATCAAAGGAAAAACACAAGTCAATATGTGATTGAGAAGATAGTTTTCACAATATACAACTTCAACCCAAAAGCGAGGAGGTAGATCTTTGTCCTGAAGAAGACATCAATCCATTTCGACTAATGTCTAATTCTTATGTTTTGTGATGCAATTCTACTGAGGTGTGTGAGGAATTGATCATTTCCAGTCAATACCAAATCAGACCAATTATTCTTCAAATGATGGGTCATTCACATACTCACCACCGTTGTCTAATCTCAGGCACTTGATGGGTCATTCACATTGCTTTTCAACAAAGGCCATAAATTCATTAAATTTTTTAAAGACAATATTCATATTCTTTAGCAGATAAACCCAATTGAAACAAGAGAGATCATCAATGAAAGTTAAGATATACCTTGCACATGCTCATGAAAGTAAATTGATGCAACAAACATCATTGTGAACCAAATCCAAGAGGTTATGTGCTCGCCACGCTTGGCCATATTCAAAAGGTGTCCGGTGATGCTTTCCAAGCACACAACCTTTACATACTCCTTCAAGGGGAAACACTTTAGGTATACTAGAAACCATGTTCTGAGTTTCCATCAACTACAAACTTTGAAAATTCAGGTGTCTGAGTCATTCATTCCAAGCTTGACTTCACTCATCAGTGTGAGCAACAAGAGTAGTCAGTTCGATGTCGGGTCAAGTTGTGTCACAAAATTTATATAGATTTTCCTTTGGGTCAAGAAACCCTCCAGTGACAATCAATTGACCTTTCTTCAAATCTTGAACAAAGAATCGATCTGGCCAAAATTATACAATATTACATATACATGTTAATTGAGAAACAAACAACAGATTGACACTAATATTTGGCACATGATAATCATTGACAATTATCCCATGTCGACAGGAAACATCACCCTCACCGGAAATATCGAGAGAAAAATCAGCGGTAACATAAATCTTACTCTCCTGGGTGTCATTCAAGGACATGAACAAAAAGAAATCCTTAGCCCTAGGATAAGTGCACCCAGATTCGACTACCCATTCGTTCTGCATAGAATGAGACAACAAGGCTTGAGAAGGCTTGAGAAGGCATTTAACCTTTCCAAGCACACAAACTTCAAGGCATCTCCTTCAAGGCATTTAACCTTCTCCTCTAAAGTGTCTCTTTTCTTGTAGAAAACCTTCTCCACATGTCTAGTCTTTCCACGGTACTGACATGTCTTCTTCTTTTGACATTGATGGGGTGTATCTGTTTTCCCTTTAGGTTTTTGGTCAAGGATTCCAGATCTTTGTGTAGGGGTATCAAACCATCCTATTTCCTTGTGATTCAACTTTCCCTTTCCATTGAGAAAGTGGGCTTGATGTTTATTACCAATATTTCCTTCTTCAAGTAGTATGTGGTTATCATTGATCAAAATACCACATAAATATTCAAAGGTGTAATCCTTATTGTCTTCCTTGCGTTCTTTCCAGTTGGTGTGGAAAGTCAAAATGAACATGTCGAATGGTGTTCTCAAATTCATCAGGACCAACTCAATGAGTTGTCTATATTTCTTCTAATAATTCTTTCCACATTCACCTAATTTCAAATGGAATTCCTTTACACATGCCAAATATTCCTTTATTCTATCAAAAGAATGAGGATCGAGAGAGATCAACTCTTTGTCCAAATGTATGACATGCCTTTCATAGACTCTATCAAGCAATGAATTCATCTTCTTCCAGACTTGATGAGGGAAGTTGATTCCACTAAGGTGAAAATGAATATCCTGTGAGATATAGGTCATGATGACCCCCATAGCCTCATCTTTCTTGCCATCAACAACAAAATTTTCATGATCATCTGTTGGATATGGAATCGAAATATTCGTATACTTCCACGATCCTTTAATTTTTGGTAGGGTTTCCATGTCTAGTAACCATACTGGATAATTTGATCCATTCAGAATTACAAGATCAATCTTCGAATCCATCTTCAATATAGACACAAATGTTATGTTTCAAAAAGTTCCAATTGGAAAACTACTAGCTTAGATTCAATCACACAACAGATCAAACTCAACAACGTTTGCAAATAATAGGCGAGGTTTCAAAACATTGGCTTTGATACCGTGTTGGGGAATAGGTGGAACCTCATACAAAAAATACAAATAGTGTTGTAGATAATCAAAGAGGGAATACAATTTCAAAGACATGAGAGGTGGTGTCTAAAGACATTTTTACAACACTTAAGCACAATGCACTATGATCAGAACATCACAATGCATATTGGACATCTTCTATAAAAAACGATATTTCCATGTTGATAATGACCCATAGGGTATGCTATTTATAGCTTCAATATCTAACCAACTTCCATGAAATCGAGAGGATCGTGTCCACATATAACCATTGGTTGTTAGAGTTGATTCCGTCAAATCCATGTTTTCTAGTCGGCTTGACAAGGATGCTCAACCTGACCATCCATGCATCCAACTTGTATTCAATTGCATGGTTGGTCGATCCACCGACTGACTATCTTCGATTGTTGGTTAATTGTCCGGCCGAAAGAATTTTCAACTACTTGACCGACTAATGTACAAATCTAGTTGATTGCCCGACCGACTATTTCCAAATGTAGGTTGACTGCTCGACCGACTAATTTCAGGAGAAGTGTGATGAACCATCATGACTTGATGTTACAAAAAATAGTTCCATATTTGTATTCCTCCATAATTAATATTTCATTAGCATCTTTTTGACCATCCTTTAACAAAGAATTCACCTCCTCATTTTGTTATCTATACATGTGTAAAGTAACTATACTTGAAAGTGCTTTCCACCTCTTTTAATTAATCACCAAGTGGCCAAAGAGATATATTCAAAATTTGACATGTATATTTCATCCATTTAATTGACAAGCTAGAATCATCAGAGTTTTGAATATGTTTGGCATTCATGTCTAGTTCACATTTGAGAACGAGCCTTAACGCCATAAATTTTACATAATTTTTTGACCCTTTCACTAAGCTTACTTTAAACTTTGTTGTGGTTTTCTAAAATAAAAACAAAATACCGAATGCATTACTAAAGTCTTGTGGGCCTTGTCTGGCACCATCGAAAAATCCCCATACCTATTCTTTATTGATAAATAGATTGCATCTTCCTCCATTCTCTTTATTTTATAGGCATCCTACAAATCTCTCCATTCTTTTAGCTCTTTCTTATTCATTCAACGTTTTAAACATTCCTTGATAGATTCTCCAACTTGCCACCCATCATTTACACTAGTTAATTGATCGACTTATAACCAAACTTTCCTAGGATAGAAACACTTGGTGATCAAATGATTAACCATTTATTCATTCTCTCTATAGAGAATACAAATCCCTAAGCCCTACATATCTCTTCTTTGAAATACCTCCCATGTTAATGCCTTGTTCTTCATAGTTAACTGCATAAATATGTGAGGTTTTTTTGGAGCTCTTAGCTTCCATAATATCTCCCACGACCAATCTAGTTGTTTTATCTCAAATGAGAAACATGTACGGTATCCTAAATGCATTGATAAAAACCAAACTCTTGGTCTTTGACCAAACAACAAGGTATTCTTCCTCCCTCATTTGATCATGGCTTCTAAGTAGGCTATTCAAATAAGCATTCCATAATTTCACATATACACCTTCCTAACCCAAACTATGCACTTTCAACCATCCTTGTTTCCATATGCTTGTATACTCCATGTCAACTATTTGATAAAGTGTAAATGTTCCATGTTCTTGAACAAACTCAATCAACCCTTCTTGAATTTTTAATTTTATATGTGTTCCTACAACCAATCCACAAATCGACATAAATCCTTACTTTCTCTCCATCCCCCATCTTCCATACCAATGAGTTACCTATCACTAGAAATGCTTGAAATAGAGTCTTCCAATTAGTAGATACATTCTTTACTTGTTTCCTTGGATTACTAATCCAATTTATCATTGTACTAGGAATTATATACTTTTGTGTGATAAATGTTTTCCATAAACCTTCATGCACAATTACTCTCCATAATCTCTTAGTGGCCAATGATTTCCCAAAGAAGTGGATATTTTTTAAGCCCATCCACCCTTATCATTTGATCTTGCTACTATATTCCATTTGACTAGAGGGATACCTTCATTCTTGTTCTTCCCTATCCATAGAAATTTGAAAACCCTCCTTTTGATCTTCTCTGGTACCTCCTTTATAATATATGCTAGAGAGTGACAACATACAATTATGGATTCCAACATTGACTTAACCAAAGTTAGACTCCCCCTAATTGACAACCATCTATTGCACTAATGATTAATTACTACCCCTATATTTTCTAATAACCATGCCCAAACTCTATTCCCATAGCCATTTGTCTTTAGTAAAAAATCCAACTATTTAAATCTTGATTGAAAGTCAACTTGCTTATAAGGAAACATCCATAACATTTGTCTATTGATCCAAATATAGGCCATTAAAGGAAATTGCTATTTTGAGAACATTATTTTCATACCTATTGTAGTGTTGTACAAGTATAGTATTTCATGTAGCTTTTTTACTTCTCTTATTCCTCCATTACTAAACAACAATACATCATAAACAAAACAAAAATATCTTATTATTTCATAGACATTTGGCTTTAGCAAAAAACCCAAGTATTTAAATCTTGATTGAAAGTCAACTTGATCATAAGGAAACATCCATAACATTTGTATGCTTATAAGGAAACATACATAACATCCTTTTGCTGATCCAAATCTAGGCCATTAAAAGAAATTGCTAATTTCAGAATTATTTTCATACATGTTGTAGTGTTGTACAAGTATAGTATTTATTGTAGCTTTTTTACATCTCTTATTGCTCCATTACTGAACAACAATACATCATCAACAAACAAAACTTCTCTTATTGTTCCATAGCCATTTGGATTTAGTAAAAACCCAAGTGTTCAAATCTTGATTGAAAGTCAACTTTCTTATAAGGAAACATCCATAACATCTATGTCTTGATTCAAAACTAGGCCATTAAAGGAAATTGCTAATTTGAGAAAAATTATTTTCATACATGTTGTAGTGGTGTACAAGTATAGTATTTCCTATATCTTTGATACTTATCTTATTGTTCCATTTATGAACAACAATACATCATTAACAAACAAAAGGTGAGATAAAAACAAGGCCCTCCTCATCCTGGCTCCTATTATAGCCCCTACTCTCTAATTAGGTTCTAGAATTCCCTACTTATCCCTTCAACAATAATGATGAAAATCAATGGGGAAAGGGAACATCCTTGTCTCAAACCACTTGATGGGTTGAGTGATCTGGATTATTTTCGACACGAAATGAGAGCGGAGATATAATAAAGCAATGTACAGAGATATCTCAGATAAACAATAATATAGCAGAAATGTATCAGAGATGCAACCATAAGCATAAAGATACAGTAATACACAATTTTCTATTAATGAGTGAAAATGTACAAAGACTGTAAAAATATAGTGAAAGACTCACTAGAATAGTGGCAGGTTATCTCTAAGAAGAGACGTGTCTGCTACTCGCATTCGCAAGAAGATGATTTTACAATGAGGCTCCAAAGGACTTTTTATCATAAATAAAATCCAAAACCCTAACCCTGGAAGATGAAAAACCAACAGTTTTGTGGACCCCATTTTGGGTAGTTTGGTGTATCAACTTCCTCGGGGCGTAACTTTGGCATACGCTCTCCGTTTGGAGTGCACGATAGCTCATTGGAATGGTATCATCAAGGAGATTCATTTTGGGGGCTCAATTAGAGCCTTTGGATATCATTGAGAAGCTCGATCCCAAAAAACCTTCATTTAGGACCTAAAAATGGCCCCAGAAGTTAAAAACTACTAAAAATAGTAAATTACCAAAATTGCCAGAAAATTGTTTTGAGCCAGTTGGAAAAGGTGGGTGATTCGGATTTAGGAGCGGAACGAATTGATTAATAGAATGAATACAATAAACACAAATATATGATGAATAACACAGATAGCCAGTGAATAATATCTTTTATTGAATAATGAAATAGGTTGAAACTGTAGAACTGCAAAATTGAAACACTTGCTTGAATGGTGGTAGCTATATTTGAGAAGAGATGTGGTTGCCAAGTGCATCCTTCTGAGAAGAATGGATTACAATGAGGCTCCAAAGGCCTTTTTAATATTACTCATGAATTCCAAAACCCTAGACATCCAAAAACCTAACCATAGAAGGTGAAACGCCAAAAGTCATGTGGGCCCCTTTGGGTAAGTTGGTGTAAGTTGGTATCTCAACTTCCCAGGGTTGTAACTTTTGCATACGACCTCTGTTTTAGGTGCGTGATATCTCGTTGGAAAGGTATTTGAGAGAAATACACATTCCATCATCAAACTTTGATTTCGTCTACAATTTTACTATGGCAATCCAAAAAACAACTTTTAGGGACCCAAAACGACCCTAGAAGTATAACAAGATGTGTTGACATGAAAACATAAAAAATAAGTCAGTTTAGGTGAGAGGCCACCAGTATCCACCTAGAGGACGTGTGGGGATTTACACATCCCCAGAAGTGTAGAACCCACAATTACAAAGAAGTACAAAAGAATGTGTTGAACAAAAATGGACAAGAGGAGCTAGTTGGAATAGGTGGGTGGCCACCAATATCCACCTGGATCAATACTCCCCCCTTAGGAAGCAATGGTATCCATTACGTTGAGTTCCCCCATCAGGTGAGGAAACTTCTATTGGATTTGGCCCCGGGTGAGCCACTTGCCTTGGTGTAGGAGTTATCCTGCCTTGAGAACCCAATAAATATGGATCCTCTACTGGCGAGTGCCCTTGACTTGTGTGTCCACTATCTGATCAGTGGATGCTTTTTCCATGCAGTCAAGGTTGAGCTCTGTTGGTGTCATTTGTTCTGCGATCTCTGAGGTGTCCAATAATGGTGGAAAATATGGCCAAAGGAGGTCCACATTAAACACTGGATGCAAGCCAAGGAAGGGTGGAGTGTTGAGCTCAAAAGCATTACTACCCATAGCCTTGGTGATAGTGTAAGGCCCATAGTGAAGTGGGTGAAGCTTCCAATGGGGCCCCATGATATTCTCCTTCTGCAAATGTAACCAAACTTTGTCGCCAACCTAAAACCGATGTGGTACCTGTTTTGATCATGGCGCTGCTTGTACTTAGCATTAGATTTCTGTAAAATATCTTGGACTTGTTGGAGGATGTGTTGAATCCTCTCAATGAATCTGGTGGCTTTGTCGATCGCAAACTAATCATGGGAAGATTTTGTCTGTGCCATGAAAAGAGGAAGTGCAACATCAATGGGTCCCAAGGGTTGGAATTTGAGACCCACCTGAAATGGGCTATGGTCGGTGGAGCTATGGAGAGCCATGTTGTAACTGTGTTAAACATAGGGGAGAGTCTCATCCCATGTACATGGATTCTTATAATGGTACATGCGCAGGATGTGCACAATCATCTGATTGATGACCTCTATTTGGTCATCGGTTTGGGGGTGGAAAGCAATGTATTTTGTGAGCTTGGTGTCCAACAAAGACCAAAGACTCGACCAAAATGTGTTAAGGAACCCGTTGTCTCGGTTAGAGATGATGGTCTGTGGTATCCCAAAGTGGACCCACATTCATTCTAAGAAGAGCTTGGCAGTATCTGCCGCTATGATATTCTTCTTGCAGGTTGTGAGGATGGCTATCTTCGAAAAATGATCAATGACCACAAATACACAGTCATTTAGTTTCTTGGTGGGTGTCAGTCCAGACATGTAATCCATTGAGATGGATTCCCAAGGCTTCTAGGGAATAAGAAGAGGGGTGTATAATCCTTGCTTCTTAATGGTTGGCTTGGCAATGGCACAGGAAGTGAAATATATGATATACTTGTTGACGTCATGTTGAATTTTTGGCCAATAAAAATGTTTCTGAAGAATGACCACAATTTTCTCCACGCCAAAATGTCCTGCCACCCAACTATAGTGGTATTCCCAAATCATCTTTACACACTCGCTTGTAGGAGCACAGAGATGGCCCAGGTGGCATAAGATTTCGTCATTAATATGAAAATCGGTAACAATTGCACCTGACCCCAAGATCTGATAGGTGGTGGCAAAGTCCGGATCTTGTTGATATATTTGGGGCTACACAGATGCTTCATGTCCTCAGGAATGGAGCATAGTGGTGAGTGCAGCCAAAGGAGGCCGACTGAGGCAATCAACAACATGATTGGAGATACATGTATTATACTTGATAAGATGGAACTGTTGTAGGTAGGTGGACCACTTCTGATGGCAGTCGTTCTGCAATTTCCCCTGTGTATGTATGAACTGCAGAGGCTTGTGATCAGTGTGTATGATCGTCTCTTTTCCCAGAATGTAATGTTTCCATTGAAGACAAGCTTGTACAATGGAATACATTTCCTTGTCATAGGTGGGGTATTTTCGGACAGTATCAGAGAGTGTCTCACTATGGTATTCCACTAGATTCCCATCCTGAGTGAGAAATGTGCCCACAACATAGTTAGATGCATCAGTCTCAATCTCGAACGGTTGTTGTAGATTGGGAAAGGAGAGTAATGGAGCTGAGCAAAAGTGATGCTTCAGATTATACAATGCTTGTCATTGCTCCTTCCCCCACATGAACTTGTCCCTACCACCGCCCTTGGTCACCTAGCTGAGGGCCCATGTAATATGGGAGAATCCAAACATGAACCGTCAGTAGACGTTGGCTAGTTCCAAGAAGCTCTAAAGCTTGGTCAGTGTGGTCAGGGTTTGCCAGTCACGAATGACTTGGTTCTTAGCTGGATCAACATGTACCCCATGCTCATCAACAATGTAGCCTAAGTATTGGACCCTGCTCATGCCAAAAGAGCATTTTTCCAAGTTCACATATAGCTTGTGTTGTCGCAGAGTGCTTAAAACCTGTTGAATATGACGCATGTGCTCCTCCCATGTTCTGCTAAAGATGAGGATGTCATCCAAATATACCACCACAAAGGAATTGGTGAAGGGTCTCAATACATCATCCATCAACCTCATGAAAGTGGTTGGTGCATTTGTTAAGCCAAATGGCATGACTATCCATTTGAAGAGACCTTCTTTAGATTTGAAGGTTGTCTTCCATACATCAGTTAGTTCAATGGGAACCTGGTGGTAGACAGACTTTAGGTCAATATTGTTGAAGAAATTTTCCCCCTTGAGTTGGTCAAGAAGGTCATAAATCCTAGGAATAGGGTATCGATTCCTGACTATGATTTTGTTTAAGGCTTTGTAATCAATGCAGAGTCACCACATCCCTTCCTTCTTCTGCACCAGTATAATAGGTCTTCTACAAGGGAAGGAGATGGGTCTAATTTTCCCCTTTTGAAGCAGATCTCAGATCTATCGCCTGATTTCGTCATTTTCCATCAGTGAGCGATGATAGACTGGTCCATTAGGTATAGGTGCGTCGGCGGTCAGATCAATTGGATGATTGACTTGGCAGTGTGTCGATACCCCTGTAGGTGAGGAGAAGATCTCTGTATTCTTCCATGATCCCATCCAATTGATTCTGCTGCAAAGAGAGGCTCTGTGTAGAGGCCACGAATGTGGTGGCGACCTTCTACTTACTATGAACATGGATCACAAAGAAGACGAACTTCCCAGTATGTGAAATGACCTTACTGCATTGCTTAGCAGAGATTAAAGAAATAGCAGTAGGCGACACTACCTCTGGTATATTGTACAATTGTCTACCCAAAGTAATAATAACACTGCAGGGTATCGACTCATACACAACATGACGCTTCCACAAATATGGTTGTCCTAAAAGAACATCACAAACGTCAAGGGGAGCAATATCACACATTACCTCATATTTGAAAGGCTTGATGTCGTAGGGCAGATGGCATTGTTGGCTGACACAAAGATCTCTTCCTTGGCAAATCCAGCCGATGGTGTAGGGATGTGGGTGCGGTGTCATTGGAAGGTCCAGCCGCTTGACGACCTCTACTGAAATCAAGTTCTTCTGACTCCTTCTATCAACAATGAAATGAAGCAGAGCTCCCTTTACCCACATCTGCGAGTGAAAGAGGCATTCTCCTTCCTCAGGTTCTTCTGGTTCGCTTGGTCGGAATTTGGTGGTAGAGACAGTGGCACTGGGTTCAACATCGATAATTTGCTTCCCTCCTTCATGATTTGATTCAGAATCAAAATCGGCCTCTGACTCAGAACCCTTCAGTTTGTCCATGAGTGACTACTTGGAGCATCATTCTCTGGTGTTGTTCCAAGGGATTTTATGGTACTCACACTATTTTCCCATGTACTTCTTCAACTTTTCATTGCCTTTCTTGTTTTGTGGCTTGGACTGGTTGTCCTAAGGGAGGCCATCTCGACTTGGTCCCTTGTTGTGTGGGTTGGGGCTACCTTTTCCCTACTTCGGCTATGAGGGGTTTGCAAATCCAAACTCTCACCTTTTCTGTTTAAATTTCTTCTCAATCTTGACCGCGTATCTATAAGCCATTCCCAATGAGGTGATGTCCATAAAATCCATTTTTGTTTGAATGTATCTATGCAAACAACCATGGTATTTGAGCACTAGATGATGCTCAAAGTCTTTGATACCCAATTTGGTGCACAGGGTATGGAAAATATTGGTGAAATCTAGTACTGTCTGATCCCTTTCTTGACGTAGGGTGGTCCATTTGGTGTATTGGTCCTCCTAGCTTCCAACAGGGTAGTATTGTTATTTAATGGCGATCCGGAAGGAATCCCATGTAGGGGCCACCACAAAAATTGTAGATTCCTCTATGGCCCTTTTCTCAGAGTAAGTATCCCACCAATCTTTAACATGGGGAACAACCTTAAGGAGTGAAAAAGTGATCCTTTCCCTATCACAAAAATTGTGGACCGAAAAATACCCTTTGAGTAGATCCAACAATTTATCTACAGCATCTGCATCTATCAGTCCTTCAAATAATGGAATATCAAAATTTATCTGTACCTTGAAGGGGGTTGCATGGATGCTTGATGAATATTCCTCTCATGTGGGAAGTCGTTGAAGGATCTGTGTGAAGTTGTCCATCATTTCGTTCCTTTTTCGCGCGAGGGCTTCCTCAAGAAACATTTTAATAGGATCTCCTACTCCATCATATTTATTTTCCTCACCCATGGGTTTTTTTCGGGCTTGGCACGACCGATCTTGCAATGGCTCGATTGGTTCGAGTCCCAACTTATTGTACCCAGATCTTGTCGAGGACATGCACGAAGAAAAATAAATGAAGACTAGACGGCTTTGATACCACTAATCCATATTTAGGAGCGGAATGAACTGATTAACATAATGAATACAATAAACACAGAGATATGATGAATAACAAAAATATCCAGTGAACAATATCTTCTATTGAATAATGAAATAGGCTGAAACTGTAAAACTGTAGAACCAAAACACTTGCTTGAATGGTGGTAGCTATCTATAAGAAGAGATGTGGCTGCTACGCGGATCCGTCTGATCATAATGGATTACAATGAGGCTCCAGAGGCCTTTTTGATATTACTCATGAATTCCAAAACCATAGACATCCAAAAACCTAACCCTAGAAGGTGAAACGCCAAAAGTCATGTGGGCCCCTATGGGTAAGTTGGTGTAAGTTGGTATCTCAACTTCCTGGGGTTGTAACTTTTGCATACGACCTTCGTTTTAGGCGTGTGATAGCCCATTGGAAAGGTGTATAAGAAAGATACACATTCCACCATCAAACTCTAACTTTGTTTACAATATGATTATGGCGAGCCAAAAAAACAATGTTTAGGGACCCAAAACGGCCCTGGAAGTACAACAAGATGTGCTGACATGAAAACATACAAAATAATCTAGTTAGATTAGGTGAGAGGCCACCAGTATCCACCTGGAGGATGTGTGGAGCTTCAAACAACCCTAGAAGTGTAGAACCCACAATTACAAAGAAGTACATAAGAACGTGTTGAGAAAAAACAGACAAGAGGAGCCAGTTGGAATAGGTGGGTGGCCACCAATATCCACCTGGATTAGTGGGTGGCCACCGATATCCACCTGGATCAATCCTCCCTCCCTAGGAAGCAATGGTATCCATTGCGTTGAGTGCCCAGGGGAGAGGGAAAATCGTTTGTTGAATCTGCATCTTGATGAGTTGCTTTCCTTGTTGGAGAAGTGTCGTTGCTTAGCTTGTTGAAGGTTGTCATGAACCTGTGGCTGGAAGGGTTGGACATTTTTAACCAATATGTCTACATGAGATTCTTGTGTGCAGAAGGAATCTTTACACTTTGTTGCAATCTTGTCGACTTGCTTCTATTGGATAGAAGGTGCTTGGGCCAAGGCTGTAGTGGTTGCAATATCCTTCTGTTCACCTTTTGAACTGATTGTGAAGAAGCTAAATTTTGTAGTATGAGATACTACCTTGCGACATTGTTTAGGTGGGACAATAGTTGGAACTTCCTCTGGTATCCTGTAGAGATGACCCCCCAGAGTAACAATGACACTATAGGGTCGAGACTCATAGATAACATGGTGCTTCCACATATCTGGTTGGCCCAAGAGAAAATTATAGAGATCCAGTGGGGAAACATCACATAATACCTCATCCTTGAAGGGTTGGATGCCATATAACAATCGACACTGCTGGTTGACATAAAGATCTTGTCCCTGGCGAAGCCACCCAATGTTGCATGGTTGCGGGTGTGGTGTTGTCGACAATCCCAACTATTTGATGACCTCTGTTGAGAGGAGGTTCTTTTGGCTTCCTCTATCAACAATAAAATGTAGTGAGGTCCCCTTCACCCACATCTGTGAATGAAAAATGTGCTCCCCCTCTTCAATAACCGTGGGTTCTTCTGGTTGAACTATTGTGGTCGCGAAAATAGCAGTGGGATCTGCGTCAATGATCTATCTTCTATCAATATTTTTTGAATTAGGTTTCCACTCCTTGTCTTTTATCTCGGCCACGAATGACTGTTTTGAGTGACATTCATCGATTTTGTTCCAAGGGATTTTGTGGAAATCACACCATTTTCCGGTGTCCTTCTTCGTCTTTCCGTGACCCTTCTTTTCCTGTGGCTTGGACTGGTTTTCGAGAGACTATTTGTTAGGGACGTCTTTATCATTCTTTGGTTGTTGTAGATTTGCAGACCTGAAATCCCAATTGTTCTGGTACTTAAATTTATGCTCAATTTTAACAACATATCGATAAGCAACACCGAGTGATGAGATGTCCAGAAAATCCATTTTAGTTTGGATGTATCTGTGTAGAGCCCCACAGTATTTCAGAACCAAATGTCGTTTAGAGTCTTTGATACCCAGCTTGGTGTGCAAGGTATGGAAGGTATTGGTGAACTCTGAAACTACTTGGCCCCTCTCTTGCCATAGTGTGGTCCATCCCATGTACTGGTCCTCGTAGTTTCCAACAAGGTAATAGTGTTCCTTTACCGCATCCACAAAAAAATCCCAAGTGGGCTTGGCCCCATATATTCCAGACTCCTTTGTGTAACTTTTCTCCCAGTAATTTTCCCACCAATGTTTGACATGGGGGAGAGCCTTAAGAAGTGCAAAGGTGATCTTTTCCCTGTTGGAGAAATTATGAACAGAGAAATAACCTTCTAGCAGATTTAACCATTTTTTAAGGCATTTGCATCTATCTGTCCGTCAAATATGGGAATATCAAAATTAACTTGTACCTTGAAAGGAAAGGTACTTCCAAAGTGGCTACTTGATGAAGACGTTCATGTTTTTATCAACAGGCGTTGAAGGATGTGGAAAAAATTCTCCATCATTCCATCCCTTTGTCACATGAGAGCTTGCTCAAGCAACAGATTATTAAAATCGTTTGCTATGTCGTTTTTCTTTTCTTCCACCATGGAGGGTTTCTTGGACATGCAAGAGAGATTTTCTTCAATAGATACAAGATCAAGACCCAAATTTCTATACTCGGACCTCATTGGGGACATGCACTGAAAAATGATCAAGAGCAGCCTGCTCTGATACCACTGATCCGTATTATTTTCGGCACGAAATGAGAGCGGAGATATAATAAAGCAATGTACAGAGATATCTCGGATATCCAATAATATAACAGAAATGTGTCAGAGATGCAACCATAAAAACAGAGATACATTAATACATAATTTTCTATTCATAAGCGAAAATGTACAAAGACTGTAGAAATATAGAGTGAAAGACTCACTAGAATGGTGGTAGCTTATCTCTGAGAAGAGATGCGTCTGCTACTCGCATTCGCAAGAAGATGAATTTACAATGAGGCTCCAAAGGCCCTTTTATCATAAAGAAAATCCAAAACCCTAACCCTAGAAGATGAAAAGCCAACAGTTTTGTGGACCCCGTTTTGGGTAGTTTGGTGTATCAACTTCCCAGGGGCATAACTTTGGCATACAATCTCTGTTTGGGGATCACAATAGCTCGTTGGAAAGGTATCTTTGAGGAGATTCATTTTTGGGGCTCAATAAAAGATTTTAGATATAATTGAGAAGATCGATCTCGAAAAACCTTCATTTAGGCCCTCAAAACGACCCCAGAAGTTAAAAACTACTAAAAATAGTAAATTACCAAAATTGCTAGAAAACTGTTTTGAGCCAGTTGGAAAAGGTGGGTGGCCACCGATATCCACATGGATCATTGAGGAACTTGGAAGATAACTAATTGATAAGAACTACAAAGGAAATTGAGGTTACACACCCCATTATCCACTCACAATAGGAAAATTGAGTTACCTCACATGAATAAGCATCAACCTAACATATAACCAACTTGACCTATCATATGCTTGTAGGGACCGGAATTGTAAAGACATTTATATAATCGTAAAGACCAGATTCGTAAAGACACTTATATTTCTACCAATTTACTTAATTTCTGTAAGCTTTTAAGAAGTATGATTTTCAAAATTTCAAAACTATCTCCATACTTGTGTAAATAAAATTTGGCAATAAATATTAAATTTAAGTAAACAATTCACAATTTTGAGTTTAAATACCTGTCTCTAATGCTACTATCTGCAGCAACTTGAATCTTCGCTTGAACCTTCGCTTGAACCTGCTCCTTAAAACACCCCAAAACCAGCCACCCTACCGACCAGTACGCCTGGCCCTAGGACATCTATGGACGTCCTAGCCCTCCGAGCCCAAAACCCCTCAGCCCCGGTGCACTGTAAATCCCACTGTCCACTAACTCTGTCTCAATGCTTCAAAAATCCCTCTCCTGTCGAATGCATGAATCAATAATAATCCCCCAAAGTGAATCCTCCTCCTTCCCTTATGCCTCCTTCACCGCCCTCGCACCTTTACTCCCCACCAAACACCCTATCTCTTTATTAATGCTCCATCCATCATTTATTTCATATTAATTATCTTATCCTTTACTTAATGTTCCCTTTTACGTATGGGTTACGTTATCCCTCATGGGATACGTAACCCTA
>JZKD02S0000003.1:1928189-1949900 GCA_000966675.3 Picea glauca
TAATCATACTTCAGCTAATTATAATCAAAATGATTAATTAATAACGTATAATTAATTAAGGTTATATAATAATTAATTATAATTTAGCTAATGTTTAGGATTATTTATGAAATTAGTCATATTAATAAGAAAAGGGTCATTACAATGCTATAGACATGTCAAGATTCATCACTATTTTTCAATTTTTTTTTGGATTTGATAGAATGAAAACCTTCTTGAGATGCTCCTATAGCATCATGAATCTATCTCCCTACCAGAAATACAAACAACTCCTAAGACATAGCCTTCAAGAATAACTTTTTGTCCTTACTGCCAATATTTAACAAATATTTTTTGTATACAATTACAGAAAAATATTGATATGAACTCATCAAATATTTATGTCTGTCATTTTTAGGAATTAGAGCCAAAAACGTGGCATTAAACACTCCAAGGACTTTCCCTATATTCCTTGCCTCTTTTACCACTCTTATGAGATATTCTTCCAATAATTTATAAAAACCAGTAAATAATTATTCCATCCATCCATCTATCTCAAGCCTTTCGTCCCTTTTGAATGATGCTTTCATAGCCTTTAACTCCTCCTTAGATACCTCTTCCATTAATATTTGGTTTCCTTCCTCTGTGTTACAAATCTTAGAAAGAAGGATGTTAATTTCAAATTTTCAATGATATTAGCTCTATTTGGTTCTATATGTATATAATGAAAGTGTGAAACCCTCAAATGAATGATGCCGTGAAACTTACTAGCTTTGCTTCCATCTAAATTTTTCATCTCCCAGGTAGTGTTGTTATTTATATGATTTGCAAAATTATGGAAAAAAATTGTATTTTCACCACGCTTTTCCAATCATAAAAACTTACTCTTCAACGCCCATTCTCTTTCTATGATTTGAAAAATTATGACAAAATAATGTATTTTCATGAATCATCACACTTTTCCAACCATACAACCCTACTCTTAATCACCCCTTCTACCTCTTTCTAGTCCAATACTTTATTCTTTTTATTTTCCAAATTCCTTAGATTCTCTTTCTCCTCTTCATTGAAAACCCCTTTTGAATTATGCTCAAACAATTTTTCTATCTTGACTTCCACCTCCTTTAACTCCTTGTCAATATCTTAATTTTTCTTAGAGGCCCAAGTTGATAGAACAACCATTAATTTCTTTACGGATGTTGCAAATTGAAAGCTTGTTGAATCCCTTGAATTTTCATCAAACCCCACCAATTCCTCTTTTACTATCTTCAAGTATTCTCCCTCGTCTAACAAAGTAGGATTAAATTTAAAGGGACTAGACGGTTTTGAATCATGTATATCTACCTACAAAACAATGGGTAGATGGTTTTATCCACCTCCCATTTCCACCCAAGATCTGATCCATTCCATTTCCATTAATAAATTTTCAGATACCAAGAATTTATCTAGTCTTTTGGATACTCCTATCCTTTCTCCGAGTTGGGACAATTTTAATGGGTTCAACATCCACTAAACCTTCTTCCTCTATCTTATACCTAAAAAAATATTATAGTATGTCTAGTCTTAAAAATTCTCCCCAAACCTCATATCTACTTAGTGTAAAGTTGAAGTCACCTACTACAATTACCCTCTGATGGTTTAAATAGACATGCGAGAAGAATTATTCCCATAAAGTTTTCCTTTCATCATAAGGCCCATAACACTATATCATCATAATTTTCTACCCTAGCTCTTTTATCAATATCTTTGTGCATATACCTAATACAAGTAAAGAAGAGTCCATTGAAGGCATATTTATTTTCCACCTAGCTAATAATCCCCCCTAAGTTCCCTGCGGAATCTGTAGCTAAGAAGTTCCACTCCATCATTTTTTCTAAAGCTCCTATCATATTCCACTTTTCACCTGTAGTTCTTGCAACAGTGTAATATTTGGTTTATGTGATTCCACCAATCTAACTAGGGCAAGACGTTTTGGAGGGGTTTTCAAACCCTTTTATATTTAAGGATAAAATGATCATGGGATAACCTTAGAACATGTTTGTATTTCTCTAAGGACCTCTTTTAAGAATTTTTGTTTCCTTTGTTGATTTTTCTTCAAATCCTTCTCTTATGCATGTTGGGGGAAGGATTTCCTACCTAGAGTAATGGTGTGGGAGTCTCTTGGTAATCCAACCCCCATTCAATACTCGCTTCCACATTTACACTTTCACCCTTCATATGCTTTAAGATATATCTATATTTAGGCTTGTTTCTATACAAATATTCTAATGTGGATTCGGAAGGGTGTTTTTCACAGGTAGAGCTATCCTTGTTAACACATTTTCCTTCTTTGGTTGGAGAAATGGAAATATTCTCTTTTTCTAGGGACTTTGAAGGCTTGACTAAGCTCTTTTATGTGTCCAATGGACCTGGAATATTTAAACCCCTTACATGCATTTGATTATCTTTAACAAGGGATGGTTGAGAACCTTCATGCTCAAAATAAAAACAACCATTATTTAAGCAAATGGAAGGTTTTGATTTCATAGAGAAAAACTTACTAGATTTTTCTTCTATGATATTGGAGTCTACATCCAATTATTGAATGGTTTTTTGTTGTTCTTTAGATCATTGTATAGATGACACTAGAAATTCCTTTACTTGAGGCTCTTGATATTGTATAAGGTCCCCTGCCACTTCCATGCTCTCTTTAACCAAATCTTCATTTGAATTTGATTTCCTAACATACAAGATTGTCAATACCATGTATATTTTAAGTAGGAATCTTGTCCATACACTTCCTCTCAACTTTATGTTAATATGCCTTCCTTTTCCAAACCTTCCTAGTGAAATATTGTGCACAATATTATATTATGTGCCCATAAACATGGCACCTAGCACATCGATTCTCATAAAAGGAATTTCAACCAATCCATAATCGATCTATGGGTTTTTGACCCCATTTCCATCTCTATACAATTTGGAAACCCATCTTTTAAATCAACTTTAACTAGAATGTGAGCTATAAATTTATAAACACTATTTTGTAAGATTTTTCTATGTCTATGACACTTCCAAATCTATATCCTATGCTCCTTAAAAAATTATCAGAGTAGAATTCTAATGGAATACCAAGCAACTTTACCCATATTGGTTGCTTTGTACTTGGTTTTAATCTCAAGTCAAAACATGCTTTCTATTTATTTAGTGCCAATAACATTGGACCCCAATACTATTGATTCTCCAAAACCTTTTTAGTGTCACCCTCCAAACAAAAGATGAAGCCTAACCATCCCCTCACCCTTATGTGAAATATAGGAACATACCCCAAGATTGGAATCCAGATAACTTGCAACCAATTGTTTAAGGTTCCTTTCACTATTTTCCTCCCATAAAACCTACCATTCAGAGCCTTTACTTGATACTCCAAAATTTTCTCTAGATATATTTCTCCCCCAACTACCATCTTTGCCACCTCCTTTATCCTTTTCACACTTTCAGGGCTTCTTTACCAAATTTGAACTAGAATCTCCCCATCCATTCCTGATCATAATCCCAATTCCACCAAGGCTCCTAATTTTATCCACCAACAAAGCCTAAACCCCTAATCTCTTAAGCTTAGTTTGGATCATTCAAGCATACCTTGTTCCTCTGTGAAACAACCCTATCGACTCCCCTAACCTAGTCTACCTTGATCCTTTTTCCCAACCTAAAAGTCACTAGATGGGTATGATTATTGTCATTAACTCTAATCTCCTCATAAAAATTTATGTCAATGTCCCCTTATACTCCCTAGTTTGGATCCATGACCTTTGTACCTCCTTGCTCAATGCCCTTGCTAGATCCATGATTGACAACGTTGATGTCTTTTGCAGCCACTTTTTTAATGTTTCCAAAAACCTTCTCCTTGTTTCCAAACATCCCCATAGGCTTTTCCTCACTTGTCATTTTGCTAGGTGATAAAATCCCTAAAGAGACTAAAACTTTCACCCCTTCATATGGATTTTCTTAATAGTCTAGGAGTTGTTCCTCCTCAGATTCCATCCTCACCAACCAATCCATTTATGCCACGCTTGCAAAAGCTTCTATTTGTTCACATATACCCAATGACCACTCTTGGCACCTTCCCTCAATTGAATTTCTGCTACAATTGATTATCTATTAGCATTAACAAACCCAACAAGTTACTGCAAGCAATAATAATAAAAAATTGATCTAATTTGACAGTGTCAATGCTAGATACACCTTCACTTTAGAGTTACTTAAAAATATAGGGTTGTTGTTTCATTCACATCTTCACTCCCTACAAATTTGTCCTAGGACCCCAAGTTTCTAATGACATGGAAAGTACAAGTCAAGATGACATTCTTTACCATCTATTGTGAAGAACAACATTGATGAATTAAACAAATGTCCTTCATTTTTAATGCTAATTTCTACAACTAAGTCTTCATATGAGAGCCAATAATAAGTCAAAGAGTGATAGTATCCCTTAGCCAACATGGAGGTCCATTGGTGGCTCACAAGGAGGGGTACCAAAGCCCCAAAATTTCCATTATGCACATGAAGACCATTCCTTCAAGCAAGATTAGTTTCCTTGGGAGTCTGAACGCAATCTTGAAGAATAGGACTTTGGAACTTTTGTTTCTAGCTTGGTTATCGAATATAGGGTAAATATGCAATAGGACCTTGTCATTGCTCTTTTGGAGATTACTACCCAATGTAGATCTGAATCTTCTTAGGTTTCCCTCCCTGCAAAATTTTAAACATAAGAGTCAAATTTTCCAAGAAAGGCTGAAAACCATGGACAAAGGTGACTTAAGTCTTCTTTCCAAGGTGTTTGAATGGAGGTCCAAATCAAAACAACACAGCCCTCTATAAATCGGAGTGCATTTTATGTCATTACACATACATGATTACAATTATAATATGGTATTGACAACTGTAATTGGAATCTTTCGAGGAGCTCATTATGAATATTTTTTTGTTTTTTCTTGTGTTGCTTTGATAAGAGGGCAAAACGGGGGAAAGTTTCCAAGATTCTGCTTCTGCACGTCAATATAGCAGTTGGAACTAATCTGTAACGGTCCTAACGTTTCCGTTGCTCTTTCAAAGTCAACAACAGCATGCTTTTCTCTACGGGGGTGGGACACAGAGCAACCGACAATGTAACGGCACTGCAAAAGTCTATGCTGGCGTTAGACCCACGCACATCAACGGAACGCGTCGACGACTTTTTACTCCTACGGCCTCTGCATCATCATTCGGCTTTGAAGTTATTTTATATAAAATGAAGTTTCCTCACTGGGCTGTAATGCGTTACAGGCTTACAGCGTTTTACTTTGATGAAAAGCTCTTGATACGAAGAATACAATATTTGTGAGGGTGGTCTATCCGTCCATAAAATCGGTCGATTGGCATATTCTAAGACGCTTGTAATTTTCATGGATTGAAAGGTTCTAGTGGGATCACATAGGCTTCTCAAAGATTACCTAGCTCCTCTTTCTTGACTTGAAGGCTCAAATGTTCATGCTAGGTTCTTATGGGTATCCTTAGCCAGGAAAGCCCCTCTGCATAAACGTTTCTTCGATTAATTATACTTTCCTCTAGTGTCATCACCTTATGCCATTGTAGCCATTGGTGGCTCTTCTTTCAAAGATATACAACTTGAAATATCAAAATTCTTGGCTATTGGAGACCTTCTTCTCGTAGGAGACTATAATGCAATATTTGGTTGCATACAGTGCACAAAGCATGATCTCCAATTGAACTCATTGACAACTCAAGTAGTGGACTTTCAGGAGGATGTTTTACACTAGAACTCCATTGATAGAGCAGTGACACCTTATGGTAAACCCCTAGTTATCTTGGGATCCTCTCATGATTTGGTCATCCTCAACGACAATGGATCCTTTCCACATTCCATGGGCTCCACATGCTTTCTTAGCTAGTGGTTGTTATTTCATTGATTGTGTTCTTGTTAATAGGGCATTACTAATAGAAATACAAGATCTTTGGGTATCTTCCACACCTCCTCCCCTCAGTGACCATGATGTCAAGTTATATATTTTCAAGGTCCACTTGGCTAGTCCCCCTTCAATCCTAACCTCAATTGACCTTGCCAATCTATCATCATTGATTTCGACCACCAACTTGATGAACAATACACAAACTTCCTCAAAACAATGTGCCTCTCAGTGCATGGTACTCATGACTTGATTAAGTGCTCCCATTACTTCACCCAAGGGATTTGGTCTTCCATGCTTAACACCATCCCTCATTCCATCTTCACTTTTTTCCCCACTAGGAATGACCATTGCCCTTGTAATGATTGGTACGATTTTGATTGTAAAAACATTATATTCTAATCAAACATATTATGAGGCATATAATATCCAAATCAAAGCAAATACAACAAATCTATAGGAGCGCTCTTAGAAAGGAAAAGAGGATCCTTCTCTTGAAAAAGAGTAGAACTATACTCATCCAACTTCACTTCACCCCTTAACTCTTTTGGAGAGCCTCCCTCCCTTTTAAATCAATGTGTGTAGTAAGCAATCTCTTTACTTGGTTTGACTATGCCTCTAACCTATACAATGCTCCAAACCAATGAAGCATTTGAGTCAACCCGAAACTTGTCCATTGATATTTTTTTTCTAACCACCGAATCCTATGTGCCATCTTTAAGTCTTGATTCAACAAATCCAAAGATGTGGAGAACCTCAACACTAAATTTTTCAAACACAACCCTAAAGTCTTCACAGTGTATATTGCTAAATTGTTTAACTACATGATGACCTATGGCTTTCCATCTTCTTGGACCTCCCATATTATCTATCCCATCTAAATAATGGAGCCTAGATTGATCATAGTAACTAACACACTATTAACAGTTGGCCATACCTTGGCTAAGATCTTTGCCACAACCTTAGACATTCACATCTCTAGATGCTCAAAGACAAAAAAAATAAAGGCCAAATGACAAGTATGTTTAGGAGGAACCAATGTACCGATGATCATATCTTTACTTGGAATTCCATCATTGAGGAGGCCCATAGGAGGCCAAGGAAAACACGTGTAAAGTGTATTGTTGTTTGGGCCTTGTTCGCTAAAAAGATTTAGGATTTGGGTCATCCACCCTTGGTGGTTTCACTTGTGATGAAACATTATGAAACCATGGTTGGTGTTGGAACACATGCAATTCTAAACTTTTGAGCTTTATATTCTTCACCTCATGAAAATATAATCCTTCCCAAAATAGTAATTTAGAAATTAACTTTCAAATTTTAAATCAAATTCATTTATGGTTAATTAGTAATAAGACGCGCGTGATATCCATTGTTGATGAAGTTTTTCCATTTGATCGAACGATCCTAATACCTCCGGAGTTTTGGAGCCGCCTAATTTTTAAAGAGGTGAATCACTAAAGGTCGCTTCGAGCGTTTCGATAAGTCTTAACGATAAAAAATTATGAAACCCCTAAACTCGAAGGTATCTACTCTCGACTTTTACTAAACCTTTTAAAACGCAAGTCGTAGGACACGTGTATCTTTTGAGTCTTCCTTGAGTTGACACGTGGCACCCATTTCTAACATTTTTGTTTGAAGATTCATACGATTCCACGTAACACGTGGCACCTCCCTTTTCTCGACACGTCATTTAGAATGGCGTCATCTGCGACACATCACTACGGGAGATGACCCTTCAGGAATATAACAAAGAACTAATTCACAAATCACCGAAGAACCAAAATGCTGAAGAATTAAACTTTAATTAATTAAGTTAATCATGGTCAAGAGATAATTAATGACTTCACAGTTCGGGGTTCAGACGCTTACCCTTTATCATATCCTAAAATCTCTGAAGTCCGAATTTCTGAAACACTTAAAGCTAAATATGATTACTTAAGACTTTTGTTAGATAATTAATCACTTCGCAGTTTCGAGTTTCGAGAATTTCCTCTTGAGCTACATTTAAAGTTCTCGAAGTCCGAACTCCCGAGACACTCGAAATTGACACACCTTTTTAAACATTATTAATTAACGTTTTAAAAGTGATTATCCAGGGATTAACCTTCGCAGATTCGGGATTCAGGAAATTCTCACGCTGTCTCATCTAAAACTCCCGAACACGAATCGTTGAATATTAATGGCATTTATGACTAATTAACAATAATGATCCAAACGCGGATTGCAGATCGCCAGGTAGACATTGCCATTAAAGTTAATAAATTTTTCGTCAATGAAGCTATACGAAAATCAATGTATCTGATTTGAATAAAGGCACTTGGATTTCGAATTCATTTTCACCTTCTGCAATTAGCAAGCTTTTATCAGTTTGAAAAGATTATAGATTTTCTCTGCAATAGGTAACCTCACTCAATTTCTTAGAGATCATGGCACCACGAAAAATGATGAAGAAGCTTGATGCGGCTGGCGAGGGTCCAAATCCAAATGCGGACGTTCTGTCGGCCCCCACGCTGCGAGCCATAGACACTGCTAAATCTTGGACGCAGGTGTTGGAACAGGGAATCATAAACTATCCAGAAGACTTCGGTGATGAAGAAGATGATACTTATGCAACTAAACTCAAAGATATAGCCCAGTCATAGCTACACAAGATAGTTGCGTGACCGAGACTCATGATGTATAATGACATGATAAGTTGGGCCTTGGAAAACATCGACGTCCAAACCAGGAGCATCGTCAACCATCAGAAGGTTGTCATTGGTTCTTTTTGACTGGAACACCTCCAAGTAATGTATAAGCTATCTCCCAATCCTAAATATAATTACAATGCTGCATTTATTTTGGAGTTCGAGCAAAAGGAATGCATCCAATAAGACAAGAGTTATCCCGATATAATCAGGCCCTGGTGGGGTCACCCAGAGAAGTTTAGGGCTGACGCTCATGGTATGTATGCCACAACATCGTTGGAAGCTCACATGATTTACATAGCCATGATGCTCTATAGATTGTTCGAGAAGAAGATTCCTACTCATTTCCCGGTGGAATGGGTGTCTATCATGCACGAGGTGGCTGAGGGCTACACTTTTAATTGGGCCAAAATGTTGTCAGATAACTTGGCCAAAGAAATTACTGAATACAAAATGGAGAAATCAAAGGAGCAACCCGCCCCTTTCTATATGTCTACATATGTCATGGACGCCATCTGTTTCATGACACCTTTCCCATTAATGAATTGGAGTTGGACCCTACCAATGCAAAGTGAGGAAAAAGCCAAGGATTTCTTTTACAAAATCTGTCACAATGTAGTGGTTCCTGTTCATGTAGCCTTGTATGGTCACCCACCTCCTCAAATTTCAAACAGGATTATTGGAAATCTAGGAAAACTAGCAGATTGGTTTATTGAAGAAAACTTCTCTTACATCATGGTTTTTGGATGCTCAGTTCCTCCCCATGCTCTCCCGCAATTTTTACCAGATCGGCTAGTATGCAGAGAAGTAGCTTACTAGACAGTAACGTGAGACATCAACAAGGAGTTAAAGGCAACACAGAAAAATATATGGCCAACTTTCCCTATCCAGGTCGGCATGTTTTCACTATTGGATTTCGGTCACTCCAAAGTAGAGGCTGTAGCTTTGGAAGATGTCAAATTGGTTGACATTGAGTTCAAAAGACATGATCCACATAAGATTGTGGAAAAACACCTAGCCTAGTTCAACATGAGGAGGTATGTGCATGAAAACTCCTTGCACGATGAAATATTCAGGGGAGTTAGATCCTATGAAGAGGTGCATGACCGATTTCAAACCCTGCCTCCAAACCAATAGATAGGTTTTATCAGTTTTCAAAGACACAGACGGAATAACCTACCTAAGATAATACAAGGAGAACAAATAACCACTCCCCCTTTCTAGGAAGTCACATCAATAGGTTCAGAAGCGAGCCACTCTAGTAAATGAAAACTTGAGGAAACCCCGAAGAGCTCAGAGGTATGGACTCAAAAATTACAAGCATCATTGTCAGACTTGCTAAGCCCCCGGGATTTAGAATAGATCAAAGCTTACATGAGGCTGGGACCTAATATACCTCCTTCATCACCAACTACCCCTGTTGGCACCTCAAATGCAACAGAACAACAACAGACTGTGGAAATTGGCACTCCTATTACATCGTTGACACCTCTCCAATCCAACTTCAGAACCCCTCATTCTGAAATCATTTTTGTAAGTGATCTTACCCCAATCTCACCCGAAGAGATGCCTCCTTCGGATTTCTTCTTTAGCAAGAAATACAAGGCCATTGTGAAAATAGAATCACACCATAAATATGGAGCAATAGTCAAAAGGCAGAGAATGGTGTATGATGGGAATGATAGAGATGATACAAAATTCGCAAAAGAAGTTGCAGGTTCGTTAGGTGCTTTTGCCACAACCAATCAATGGTCTATGGAAAATTTAGCCGAACAACTACGACAAAAGTGTCCATTGGTAGAACAATTACAAAAGCAGATATACACTGTTGAACAGACTGTCTGAGACAGAGTGAGTCAAAAATTTGAGCAGATCAAAGCTAATGACCGACAACAAATTCAACAGCTATGGGCCAATCTTGATGAGCTCCATTAGAGTTCACAAATCAACTAGGGTCTAATCACTCAGTGTGATGAATTTATAAGACAACTGCAAGCTAGATTGAAGGTGACCAAAGGTACCTTGATAGACATTCAGGCCTTCCAAATTCAAGTGTTGGAAATAAACGAAAAACTTGAAATGGCCCAGCAAGATATTTTTATGAAGGTTGATGCCATCCATAAGTGCTACCAGGCAGTAGACCTTGCTTTGAAGTATATCTATATTAAGTAAAGAGAAGCTTGCTTAGCCTGAGCTAAGTTTCAAGAAGCCATCATATTGGCACAGAAAGATAATGTCCTTGATTTTCCTTGGCTTTTTCCTTCTGAACAAATAAGAGGTGATATGGCCCTGAAGGTGTGGGAAACAAATTTGGCAGAGAGCAAGAGATTAGCTAGAGAGGTAAAGGACACTTGCCAAGAAGTGTTATCATCATTAGACAGTAAACTAATTGATTTTGAGGGAAGCAATATCGCGGAGGCTCTGGGGTAAATCGATATTGAAATGAACCAGTAGAACTCCATAAAGAGAAAAGAGGAAAATTTGGGAGCCATTCAGGAAATGATCCAGATTGATCTTCTTAAAATAAATAAATGGCTAGTGAACCCAAGTTCACAGGTCCAGGCCTTAGCTCAAGAGGTGAAAAGGATCCAAGAAAAGTTGCCTCAGGTAGAGAGGAAGTTATTCACTTTCAAGGTAAATGAAACAATTGAGCCATCAAGGTTGGTGGTGGAATTTTTAGATAAATGCAACCAATGCATTGAACATGAAAAAGAAAGCACAGTTGGGAGCATGTAATAAAATTTCATTGCATTACTGAACATAGCTAGAGGGACAGATGGAAACAAAACTAAAACGGCCAGGACAATATGCCGAATTATTAAGAAGACCAGATGACAGCTGTGTCCAGGCTAAAGGAATAAGGAAAAGAAACGTTTCTGCCAACAGATGAAGGGATATAGGAGAATGCCAATGGAGCTCATCATCTTTTACATATTGTTGTCTTATTAAAATATATGTTATTTTTATTGTAAGAAGTCCAAACGTTTGAGTTGTGACAATTTTTGTATAAAAACATAGATTCAATATCTACGCGAGGCTGCTTCTTGCCGGATGTAATAGAGAAAACTCTCATTTTTTTAGTATTAATACAAGTGCAGACAGAAATTCCAAATTCTGTTCAGTTTGAGTTATGTGTTTCTCCTGTATTTCCATATCTCTAAATTTCCTTATGTAATTCCTTGATAAGTGATTGATTGCAATTTAGTATCACAACTACTGTAATCATATTATCTCAGTAATTCGTTAAGTAAACAGTTTTTCCTTTGTAATTGTTGTAAGTAATACAAGACTAGCAAGTTATTTGAATTACTGCATCTCATATCATGTTCAAGAGTGCACTCTTTGCTTTCTTGTACTACAAACAAGGTGATATTCATCTTCCATTGATGCCTATCTTTGTTTAGAAGTTTTGTAAATTTCTCCCACACCATTTGATTTCATAATTGTGACTCATACTACGAAATACAACCTCTATACTATCCTATTATTAATTTCATTTAGGGATTTTTTCTTATATAACTAAAGGTAGAAAAAGCACTCTTTTAAAACATTTGTTTTAAACATTCTTGATGCCTGAAATTACTCTTTGAGCCTTAAGTTTAATCTGAGGAACAACAGTTGGAAAGGTATGAACAAGCACTGGTGAGGCAGAGGAGGTCCATAGTACTATAAGAGTTAAACAAGGTTTCCCACTATCTCCTATACTTTTTGGACTCTGCATTGATGAGCTAGAGGAAATCATATTATATTCATTAGGTGTCATAGATGGTTGCTTACTCTTCAAATTCTCTATTTCTATTGTCCTATTTGTAGATTCCATTATCCCCGTGCCCCATTCATTGAGGGGCCTACATAGACAACTTGACATCTTAGCTTCATTTTGTGGAACTCATGATTCGATGTCAGGTTAATCTAGGGAAAACAATAGTCATGGCCGTCAACATACCTAAAAGGGAGGAAAGTAATCATGTGATTCATACTTACAAAGATGAGAGGGTTGAGGTAGTGTATTCATATGTATATTTGGGGGCCTCATTCTTTGGTTCATGCTTTATCTGGAATTTAGCAATAGAGGCTAGATTGAGCAAGGGATATGTGACCCTTACCACCCTTGAAAATCAATGTTTTCAACTTTAGTTTCAATACATTTGAGTGAAGATTTGTCTCTTTCAATCATTGGTCACACCTACCCTCTTGTATGGGTGTGAACATTGGGGATCATACTCTCTTGGAGTAAATTAAAACATGATAGAGACATCACTTGTCATGATGTTATCTAAACATCTTCATGCCAAATGATTAGTGTTGGGCATGTGTTATATTATTTTCATGTGTGTGTTGGGGGGAGGGTGCATCAAATTTGGCGACTGATCTAGGAGGAAATCGGTGGCCCCTCACCTATTCCACTGGCTCAAAACATGGGTTTCCACCTTGGCAATTTTTCTATAGTTTTTTGAGTCCTAAACTTTCAGGGTCGTTTTGAGGCCCTAAAATATGTTTTTTGGGTATGGCACAATCACACTATAGGTTTTAACCAAATTTTGATGGAAAAATGTGTATTCCTCATATAGACCTTTCCAACAAGCTATCGTGCACCCCAAACGGAAATCGTATGCAAAAGTTACACCTTTGGGAAGTTGACGTATCAACTACCCCCATCGGGGCCCACAAACCTTTTGGTGTTTCATCATCATCATCATCATCATCTTCTAGGGCTAGGGTTTTGGATTTTCTTTATGTTAAAAAGGCCTTTGGAGCCTCCTTTTAAAGATCATCTTCTTCTTGTGAATGAGGGTAGCTATCACATATCTTCTCAGAGATAAGCTGCCACCATTCTAGCGAGTTCATTCACTCTGTATTTTTACAGTTTCTGTACATTTCTGTCATTAATAAAAATTGTGCATTACTATATATCTGTGTTTCTGGAAATATATCTGTGTATTTTCTTATCATATTTCCACCTTCATTTCTTTCTCAAAATAATATGGATCATTGGTATCAGAGCATGCTACTCCTATTTGTTTCTTAGTGCATGTCCCCGACGAGGTCATGGTATAGATAGTTGGGTCTCGATCTAGTTTCTCTTAAGGACAACCACTCTCACCAACCCAAGTGACATCCCATGGTGGAAGAAAAGAGAGACAAGAGAGCAGAAGATCCCATAAATCTATTTCTCACGGAAGCCCTCATGCAACAAAGGAACAAGATGTTGGAGAATTTTTCCCAAATACTTCAACGATTACCAACAATAGTAGGTGCATCTTTGTCAAGCAGTGAATTTGGATAAACTTCCCATTCAAGGTACAAGTTGATTTCGATATTCCCATATTTGAAGGTTAGATCGATGCATATGCTTTGGAAAATTGGTTAAATTCGATAGAAGGCTATTTCTGTGTTCACAATTTTTCCGACAGAGAAAATATCACCTTTGCGCTCCTAAAGGCTCTCCCCCATGTCAAAAATTGGTGGGAAACTTACTGGGAGAAAAATTCCAAAGAAGAGTCTGGAACATTTGGGGTCGAGCCAACTTGGGATTTTTTTATGGATGCGATCAAGGAGCAATATTACCCTGTGGGAAACTATGATGACCAGTACATGAGATGGACCACACTACATCAAGAGAGGGGAGAAACAGTGCCAGAGTTCACAAATACCTTCCATACCTTGAACACCAATTTGGGTATCAAAGACTTCGAGAGGCATCTGGTTCTAAAATACCGCAGGGCTCTACACAGATACATCCAAACCGAAATGGAATTTCTGGATATTTCATCACTAGGATCCGCTTATTGACATGATGTCAAAATTGAGCAGAAATTTAAGTAGTAGAACAAGTGGGAATTCAAGTGTTCAAATCCGCAACAACCAAAGTATGGTAAAGGAAACCCTAAATCACAGAACAACCAACCTAAAGACCACCAGTCCAAGCCGTAGAAAAATAAGGGTAACGGGAAGTCGAAGAAGGACACTGGGAAGTGGTGCGACTTCTACAAAATACCTTGGCACAACACCGATGAATGTCGCTCAAAATATTCATTGGTGTTTGATCTCAAAGAAACATAACTAAACCCTGACTCAGAATCCGATTCAGACAATAATAAAATGAGACAGATCATTGATGTAGAACCCACTGCTACTGTCGTGACCACAACAATCCAACCAGAAGAACCGGAGGATCCTGAGGAGGGGGATCACCTCTTACATTCACAGATGTGGGTGAAGGGGACCCCGCTGCATTTTATTGTTGATAACGAAAGCCAAAAGAACCTCATCTCAGTAGAGGTCGTCAAGAAGTTGGATTTTTGGGCAACACCACACCCGCATCCATACAACATCGGATGGCTTCACCAGGGACAAGATCTTTGTGTTAGCCATAAGTTTTTCCTATCATACAACATCAAGCCCTTCAAGGATGAGGTATTGTGTGATGTTTCACCATTGGAATTCTATGATGTTCTGTTAGGCCAACCATATATGTGGAAGCTTCATGTTGTTTATGAGTCTCGACCTCGTAATGACATTGTTACTCTGGGGGGTCAGCTCTATAGGATACCAGAGGTAGTTCTGACTATTATCTCGACAAAACAGTATCACAAAGTAATCTCTCATACCACAAAGTTTAGCCTCTTCACGATCTATTCAAAAGAGAAGGACATTGCAATCACTGCAGCCTCGACCCAAGACCCTTCTATCCAATGGAAGCAGATCAACAAGATTGTAGAAGAGCACTAAGATATTTGTACTACACCTACATAGGTGCCTCCACATTGTCCAGTCAAGCGAAGTTATAACAAATCCCTTCATGCTCTTCATGTTGCATCTTCATCGACAAAGTCCTCCCACACTCAGGTAGATCATGCAGCTCTATCGGTTGAATGGATCCAACCCGTCTCGCAACAGGTTCATAACAACCTTCAACAAGCTAAGCATGACAACTTCTTCAACATGGCAAGCAACTCACCAAGATTTAGATTCAACAAAAGCTTCCCTGGGAACTTGACGCAATGGTGACCATTGCTTCCTAATGGGGGAAGAATGATCCAGGCAGAAATCAGTGGCCACCCACCTATTCCACTAACTCAAAACAGGGGTTTCCACATTGGCAGTTTTTCTACAATTTTCCGGGTCCTAAACTTCTGGGGTCGTTTTGAGGCCATAAACAACGTTTTTTTGGGCATGACACAGTTACATTGTAGGATTTAGCCTAAGTGTGGTGGAAAAATGTGTAGTTCTTGGATAGATCTTTCCAATGAGCTATCATGAGCCCCAAACAAAATCGTACACAAAAGTTACACCCTTGGGAAGTTGATGCATCAACTACCCCCATCGGGGCCCACAAACCTTTTGTCATTTCATCTTCCAGGGTTAGGGTTTTGGATTTTCTTTATGTTAAAAATGGCTTTGGAGCCTCCTTGTAAAGATCACATTCTTCTTGCGAATGAGCGTAGCCATGACATCTTTTTTCAGAGATAAGCTACCACCATTCTAACGAGTTCATTCACTCAACATTTTTATAATTTTTGTACATTTTTGTCATTAATAAAAATTGTGCATTACTGTATCTCTGTGTTTCTGGAAATATATCTGTGTATTTGCTTATTATATTTCTACCTTCATTTCGTTCTCAAAATAATATGGATCAACGACAATGTCTTGCAATCCCATCACCTGTCGATGTACATCAGGCGTCGGGTCTCAGGGGCACTAGACTTGGTCCCCATGACCTTTTAAACAAAGCCTTCAGCTCCAAGGAAACACCCTGAATTTGTTTTTGGGGACGGTTTTTGCTATTTTAACAATTTTCGCTATTTTTAGCGGTTTTCTAAATTAATCCAAGATTAAGGGATTAGGATTTTGGTAGCTGCGGAATACCAAAAATATTGTATATATGGTATATATGGTATTTTGAATGTTGAAATTAATACAATGAAGAGTTGAGAGGTGCGACACCAAGGAAGGTTGGTTTTCTCCTGGTTAAGGGTTTCCAATGTAAATCTCTGTGTACTATGTGTATGAGCCATTGACTAATTTTTGTTTTGCTTAAGAATTAGTATGCATTGCTTTACTTCACAGGTTTAAAACTTACAATCGGTACCTCATGCTATCATTTTTATAAAATTCAACGCAACCCCACTCATTGATTCAAAATGATCTTTCATGTGGTCAGGATGATACATGGACTCAGAAAGATGGGAAAAACACATTGTGTTGTTTGTAGATATCCATATCTTGCTCTCAAGCCCTTTAAGGAGCAGGTAGAATGTGGAATCGATTCATGTTGGTATGTGAGAGCCTCTTCATTGCTTAATTTCATTGACCTTGATACTGAAAAACTACCCTCGCATAACTTTTTATTGGATGCTCATTATCTCTACAAGGTTAAGATAATAATGGTATTCCTACTGAGATTTACAGAGCCTACCTCCAATTCACATGGTGTAAGCCTAGAGAGCTGCTTTCTTCCAAAGTTCAACACTACTCAAACTTATATCTCTAGTGCAATGATGTGCTCATCTAGCCTCTTGGGTAAACCCGACTCCAGTTAGCTTGCAACCCAAGGCTCCCTCTTGCCCAACTCAGAGTTATCTCCCACCCTCTTTGCATCCAAGAGATAGATTACCATATTCCTCGAGGGAAAAATGTTTGCTAGAAATGTGCCTTAGAGTTTCACATTGAATGTCGTTCTCTATTTAGATACTCTCACTAATACAAGATCATAGGATGATTCTCTCCATAGACTCATGGCTTATGAGGACTAGAGATGCTTAGCCATCTTCCTCCAAGAAATATTTAACCTTGATTGAAGGGTTGTTAGAAGCCAATTCCCCATACCGACATGCACCATGTCGATTACCTCTTACTTTAAGTACCCTAGCACTGATAAAAAGAGGACCCATGCCTAGCATTCAAGCTCACATGATAACCCACAAGGTGTCATAAACCCAATAACTTATGTGACCTCACACCCATCACACATTTATTTACATTGAAAGGCTTCTAGTTATCTTTCTTTCTTTTATATAATTCTTAAAATTTGCGTTAACCTTCCCCTTATTACGTATTGTACTGTACCCATTTCCCTGGATCAACGTTAACCTTATATGACATTGATATTTTAATCAGATTACCTTAAACTTCTACTACATTAATATATATTAAATTACATTAATATATAAATTAAAATACATTAATATATGGCTGCTTACTCTTCAAAGTCTCTATTTCTATTGTCCTATTTGTAGATTCCATTATCCCCGTGCCCCATTCATTGAGGGGCCTACATAGACAACTTGACATCTTAGCTTCATTTTTTGGAACTCATGATTCGATGTCAGGTTAATCTAGGGAAAACAACAGTCATGGCCGTTAACATACCTAAAAGGGAGGAAAGTAATCATGTGATTCATACTTACAAAGGTGAGAGGGTTGAGGTAGTGCATTCATATGTATATTTTGGGGCCTCATTCTTTGGTTCATGCTTTATCTGGAATTTAGCAGTAGAGGCTAGATTGAGCAAGGGATATGTGACCCTTACCACCCTTGAAAATCAATGTTTTCAACTTTAGTTTCAATACATTTGAGTGAAGATTTGTCTCTTTCAWTCATTGGTCACACCTACCCTCTTGTATGGGTGTGAACATTGGGGATCATACTCTCTTGGAGTAAATTAAAACATGATAGAGACATCACTTGTCATGATGTTATCTAAACATCTTCATGCCAAATGATTAGTGTTGGGCATGTGCTATATTATTTTCATGTGTGTGTTGGGGGGGGAGGGTGCATCAAATTTGGCGACTGATCCAGGAGGAAATTGGTGGCCCCTCACCTATTCCACTGGCTCAAAACATGGGTTTCCACCTTGGCAATTTTTCTACAGTTTTTTGAGTCCTAAACTTTCAGGGCCGTTTTGAGGCCCTAAAAAACGTTTTTTGGGTATGGCACAATCACACTATAGGTTTTAACCAAATTTTGATGGAAAAATGTGTATTCCTCATATAGACCTTTCCAACAAGCTATCATGCGCCCCAAACGGAAATCGTATGCAAAAGTTACACCTTTGGGAAGTTGACGTATCAACTACCCCCATCGGGGCCCACAAACCTTTTGGTGTTTCATCTTCCAGGGCTAGGGTTTTGGATTTTCTTTATGTTAAAAAGGATTTTGGAGCCTCCTTTTAAAGATCATCTTCTTCTTGTGAATGAGGGTAGCCATCACATATCTTCTCAGAGATAAGCTACCACCATTCTAGCGAGTTCATTCACTCTGTATTTTTACAGTTTCTGTACATTTCTGTCATTAATAAAAAATGTGCATTACTATATATCTATGTTTCTGGAAATATATCTGTGTATTTTCTTATCATATTTCCACCTTCATTTATTTCTCAAAATAATATGGATCATTGGTATCAAAGCATGCTACTCCTATTTGTTTCTCAGTGCATGTCCCCGACGAGGTCATGGTATAGATAGTTGGGTCTCGAGCTAGTTTCTCTTAAGGACAACCGCTCTTGCCAACCCAAGTAACATCCCATGGTGGAAGAAAAGAGAGACAAGAGAGCAGAAGATCCCATAAATCTATTTCTCACGGAAGCCCTCATGCAACAAAGGAACAAGATGTTAGAGATTTTTTCCCAAATACTTCAACGATTACCAACAATAGTAGGTGCATCTTTGTCAAGCAGTGACTTTGGAGAAACTTCCCATTCAAGGTACAAGTTGATTTCGATATTCCCATATTTGAATGTTAGATTGATGCATATGCTTTGGAAAATTGGTTAAATTCGATAGAAGGCTATTTCTGTGTTCACAATTTTTCCGACAGAGAAAAGATCACCTTTGCGCTCCTAAAGGCTCTCCCCCATGTCAAACATTGGTGGGAAACTTACTGGGAGAAAAATTCCAAAGAGGAGTCTGGAACATTTGGGGTCGAGCCAACTTGGGATTTTTTTATGGATGCGATCAAGAAGCAATATTACCCTGTGGGAAACTATGATGACCAGTACATGAGATGGACCACACTACATCAAGAGAGGGGACAAACAGTGCCAGAGTTCACAAATACCTTCCATACCTTGCACACCAAGTTGGGTATCAAAGAATTCGAGAGGCATCCGGTTCTAAAATACCGCAGGGCTCTACACAGATACATCCAAACCGAAATGGAATTTCTGGATATTTCATCACTAGGATCCACTTATTGATATGATGTCAAAATTGAGTAGAAATTTAAGTAGTAGAACAAGTGGGAGTTCAGGTCTGCAAATCCGCAACAACCAAAGTATGGTAAAGGCAACCCTAAATCACAGAACAACCAACCTAAAGACCACCAGTCCAAGCCGCAGAAAAAGAAGGGTAACGGGAAGTCGAAGAAGGACATTGGGAAGTGGTGCGACTTCTACAAAATACCTTGGCACAACACAGATGAATGTTGCTCAAAATAGTCATTGGTGTCCGATATCAAAGAAACATAACTGAACCCTGACTCAGAATCCAATTCAGACAATAATAAAATGAGATAGATCATTGATGCAGAACCCACTGCTACTGTCATGACGACAACAATCCAACTAGAAGAACCAGAGGATCCTGAGGAGGGGGAGCACCTCTTACATTCACAGATGTGGGTGAAGGGGACCCCGCTGCATTTTATTGTTGATAACGAAAGCCAAAAGAACCTCATCTCAGTAGAGGTCATCAAGAAGTTGGATTTGTTGGCAACACCACACCCGCATCCATACAACATCGGATGGCTTCGCCAGGGACAAGATCTTTATGTTAGCAATAAGTTTTTCCTGTCATACAACAACAAGCCCTTCAAGGATGAGGTTTTGTGTGATGTTTCCCCATTGGAATTCTGTGATGTTCTGTTAGGCCAGCCATATATGTGGAAGCTTCATGTTGTTTATGAGTCTCGACCTCGTAATGCCATTGTTACTCTGGGGGGTCATCTCTATAGGATACCAGAGGTAGTTCTGACTATTGTCCCGACAAAATAGTATCACAAAGTAATCTCTCATACCGCAAAGTTTAGCCTCTTCACGATCTATTCAAAAGAGAAGGACACTGCAATCACTGTAGCCTCAACCCAAGACCCTTCTATCCAGCGGAAGCAGATCAACAATATTGTAGAAGAGCACCAAGATATTTGTACTGCACCTACATAGGTGCCTCCACATTGTCCAGTCAAGCGAAGTTATAACAAATCCCTTCATGCTCTTCATGTTGCATCTTCATTGACAAAGTCCTCCCACACTCAGGAAGATCATGCAGCTCTATCAGTTGAATGGATCCAACCCGTCTAGCAACAGGTTCATAACAACCTTCAACAAGCTAAGCATGACAACTTCTTCAACAAGGCAAGCAACTCACCAAGATTTAGATTCAACAAAAGCTTCCCTGGGAACTTGACGCAATGGTGATCATTGCTTCCTAATGGGGGAAGAATGATCCAGGCAGAAATCGGTGGCCACCCACCTATTCCACTAACTCAAAACAGGGGTTTCCACCTTGGCAGTTTTTCTACAATTTTTCGAGTCCTAAACTTCTGGGGTCGTTTTGAGGCCATAAACAACGTTTTTTGGGCATGACACAGTTACATTGTAGGATTTAGCCAAAGTGTGGCGGAAAAATGTGTAGTCCTTGGATAGACCTTTCCAATGAGCTATCTTGAGCCCCAAACAAAATCGTACACAAAAGTTACGCCCTTGGGAAGTTGATGCATCAACTACCCCCATCGGGGCCCGCAAACCTTTTGGCATTTCATCTTCCGGGGTTAGGGTTTTGGATTTTCTTTATGTTAAAAATGGCTTTGGAGCCTCCTTGTAAATATCACATTCTTCTTGTGAATGAGCGTAGCCATCACATATTTTTTCAGAGATAAGCTACCACCATTCTAACGAGTTCATTCACTCAGTATTTTTATAATTTTTGTACATTTTTGTCATTAATAAAAATTGTGCATTATTGTATCTCTGTGTTTCTGGAAATATATCTGTGTATTTTCTTATTATATTTCTGCCTTCATTTCGTTCTCAAAATAATTTGGATCAACGACAGTGTCTTGCGATTCCATCACCTGTCGGTGTACATCAG
>JZKD02S0000003.1:1960009-1973574 GCA_000966675.3 Picea glauca
ATTTGGAGGATAGATAGAACTATAAAGTAAATAATGTGGTCCTCTATAATACTAATTCAAAATAGAGTATGGTATTGTAATCAATTCAGGTAGTAGAATCAATGCGGGATGCCACCCAAGCCTAAGGTCTTTAATCAAAATCTATCACGATGTATAAACATTCACCATGTGAATAGATGTATTGAAGTCGAACATGGGAGAAATTACCATCTAGTCACTAAACATTAATGTATACAGTTTCCAAATGAGAGGTAACCCTATGACAATGAAAATGGGTATTGTTACCCCCATGCCAAGGGGTAACTAGTGTTGGAATATTCATGGATACTAAGAGGGGGGGGGGGTGAATCAGTATAAACAATTTATCACTTATGATTGCATTCAAGATATTGTTGCATTTAAGTTATCATAAACAAATAACCACAAATACACAGTACACAAGAATTTTACGTCGAAACCCAAATGGGAGAAAACCATATAACACTTTTTAATGTATCAGAAGATTACATTCATTGGAAGCACCAACTTACAATATTGTCCAACACCAAGTGGAAGGAGGCATCAACTGTTGAAATATTGTAACTATGAAGAATATTCTACCTGAGAAAGAGTTGAATAATATTATATTATATTTAATTAGGCCCTATTGTGCCTTAGTAAAAGTCATCCCTATTGTTCCTTGGCAACTAAATGTAAATTAAGATGGTAAAGTGACAAGTCGGCCCAGACCTAATTATAGGCTGGCCATACCATTATGAAGAAGTGTGCAAGTCTTGGAGGAGCTGCTATTGCAACTAAGTGTGATGTCAAGGAGGTTTCTTGGTCTGTGTCTTGGTATTTCTTGGTTAAGTGGTGTGCTACTCTTCCTAGTGAAGGAGTAGAGGATATTTTGTTTGGTATTTGGTCTATCTATATTGAGGAAGTTTTTGCTGGGTTTTTCTCCCCCATGAGGGTTTCCCAGGATAATCTGTGTGTCTCTATTGTTTCCACGATTTCCTCTCTTTCAGTGATCTTATTTATGCAGCTAATGTGCTAAATGATTATAATAATAAAGAAGAACCATAACTGCTAGTTGTATAAGTAAAAAATTCAACATGGTATCAGAGCAGGCCTGAAAGAGACCAATTCACAGTTTATAAAGAATTATCTAGCCTCAACGCATCCTTTCCCAGATTCAATTTTCAATGTTGCAGCTGCTGCAAAATTAGGGTTTCTACATAAACCATAAGTGTGACATTTTCCTTGTTTAAGGAGGATGCTGGAGGAAGTAACCACATCTAGGAGGTCGCCCTAGGAGGGCACATCTAGTCCTTGGATCAGAATTTTGAAATATGAAGTTTGAAAAATTAGGGTTTCCTCATAAAACCATAAGTTGTAGTTGTAGTTGAAGTACCAGTTGTAGTTGCATTTGTAGTATCAATATCAGTTGCAGTGCCAATTCCTTCCTGCTAGTTCCTTCATGCCAGTCGAAACACCAGTTGCAGTGCCAACACCAGTTGCAGTACCAGTTGCAGTGAAAGTTTTTGTGAAGTGTTGGGATTGATTTGTATTGTCCTAGTGTGCCTTACCCTAACAAATTTACAACTAAACTTAAGTTACAAGTTGAAGCACCTTTTGAAGTTTTAAAGGTTTGTTATTGCTTGTCACTGCTACCGGATGGTGACACTACCTGTCGTTTCTATCAGTGTTATGTACTTATATATGTTCAAACTGTATCATTATTCTAAAGGGTATTTGCAAGAGAAGTGATCTTTTGTCTAAAACAACAATCGTAGATCCAGGAGGATCTCAGATCCAACAGATTCAGAGGAACAATGCACCCCGAGTTTGATTACTTTGATATGCCTCTACTTGTTATGGAATTATTTTAATCTTATGAATATCCAGGTTGCATTTTGATCTGTTGAAGTTATCATACTAACCATTGGTCAAAATTAAAGTCAAAGTATTAGATTGATTAAAATTGAGATTATAGAGTTTATTCCCTAACTCAGATTTCTATAAAGCTAGCATATTGTCTTAGTATAGAGGACATCTTGAAGAAAGTACTTGTCATCTTGAGTGAAGGAGACTTGGAAGAAAAACAACACTCTCATTCTTGAGGATAAGACTCCAGGTTCTAGGTTTTATTGATTAAATTAATAAGATTCAAATTTACACATATGAATTTTGATAACTGTTAAACACTATAGTTGTGATATAAATCTTTGAAAGGTTTTATTATTGAATACTTGGTAGCATGTGAGAACTATTGAGATAAATGCTTACTGTAATCATTTACTATATACAACTAACATCTCCTCTAGGAGAAACTTCTTTTTTTGTTTCTAGGTTATGATGGAGGAATGATTGATCACAACACTAGAAGAGTGTTTCTCTCATTCCTTATTATTGTATTTCTTAATTTTTACCCTTGTTTTAGGTAGGTCACAAGTGATAGATCTAAAGGAGCTACTGTGACGATTGTTATTTCTATTGTTTTATTATTATTATAAAGAGTATTATTCTTGTATGTTGTTTCTCCCTTGTTGTTCTTGTTCCGGGAAGGTCACGGTTGATAACCCTGAGGAAGCTATAGTGACGGTTGCAGGAGGAAACATATTAGATGAGACATGGAGCAGACTATCCAAGTTGTATACATCCATGTACCAAAGAAGATGAAGAAGAAGCTACTTTTGAGATACATAGTATCTCACATGGAAATTGATTGTAAGGAGCATAAAGCTCCAAAGATGACCGAACATTAGAATATATCTCACAATAAAATTGGTCAATGGATAATGAAGCCACCTTGACAAGAAGAAGAATTCATTTGAAGTCTAACTCAAATTTTCATATTAATACTTGGTATTCAACACCAAGTATATCCCGCTGAGACTATGAAGTTTTTGTAGACTCAGAAGAAATAAAGACTCAAAATAAGCCTGCTCTCAGAAAGAATCAAATGGGAAAAATAGAAATATTCCAAGTCTGGCAGACAAATTCCATGAGTTGAGAAGACTAGGTCATAGATGCAGAGATCTCTAGGAGACATGAAATGTCCTGAGAAGATTCCCTTGCTTCAATGATAGAGGAGGAAGCCAATCAGAAGGAATGGGATATGGATTTTCCTTAAGACAAAAAGGGAAGTCAATGGTGACTTCCAAGATTGATCTAACAGATCAAACATGTTGCAGATAACAATATATAGATTTACAAAGCCTAATTTGTGTCCAGAGGATTCTCCCAACAAGAGGGAGAAGATTATGATGAGACACTTTCTCCAGTAATAAGAAAATATATATATAGAACAACCATGATCCATTAAAAGAAGCCAATGCAATATGATATTCAAAGGGATAAAATGAATATGTCATCATGATGAAGTAGAGGAGCTACTCTCAGAGTTTAGTAGCTATAATGAGAATAGAGCAGTCATTCTTAACTTCAAAAATAGCAGCTACAGGTGGAGAGTCTCGGTTCCAGAAGGAACAGTTGCAGAGAGAGTAGAGGACATACTCTCAAGAAGTGAGATAGATAATGCTTTACATAAATCACATAGAACCAACACATGATTATGCATATTGAGTTGCAGTTGAGAAAGTGTGCTAGATTAGTACAATGTGATGTGAAAATTTGGTTTCGAAGTACAGGACATGAAGATTCATGTCTATAAGTTGAAGCAAGCTCCAAGAGCTTGGTATGGTAGGATTCATACTTTTTATAATGATATTGGGCTTTACCAAGAGTAAATATGATCCCAACCTTTACTTCAAGATTGAGAATGATGGACCAGTTATATTGCCGCTATATGTGGATGACTTATTCTTGACAAATGAAGAAAATATCATCACAGATTGTAAGAAGAAGTTTGTCATTGAATTTGAAATGAAGGACCTAGGCCTGATGCATTATTTCTTAGGTCTTGAAGTATGGAAGAACCTAGAAGAGATTTTACTTAATCAAGGAAAGTGTGTTTTGGAAATTCTAAAGATATTCGACATGATGGAATGTAGAGCCATGTCCACTTATATGAAGATGAATCTGAATTTATTGGTTGATAATTCATCATAAATAGTTGATGTTACTCTATACAAACAAGTGATTGGTTCATTGATGTATCTGGAGAATACCAGGCAAGATATATGCTTTGTTGTGAACACCTTGAGTCAGTATCTAGTGGAGCCCATACATGTTCACCTTGTAGACGCAAATCATGTGATGAGATACCTTAAGGGTACATTGGATTATGGTCGATGTTATAATGGAGATCATGACTCCAGGCTGTATGGTTATACTACTTTAGATTGGGCTGGAAGTGCTTCAGACAGAAAGAGCACTTTAGGATGTTGTTTCAGTTTGGGGTCAGCCATGACCTCATGGAAAAGAAAGAAGTAGTCCAACATTTCTCCCAGCATGGCAGAAGTAGAGTACATTGCAACATTTTCTGCTAGTTGTGAATCCATATGGATTCAGAATCTGTTGACAGGTCTGTTCGATCTAGAGATGGAAGCTACCATGATTCTATGTGATAACCAGAGTTGCATAAAGATGAGTGAGAACCCAATGTTCCATGATAAGACAAAGCACATAGATATCCAATATCACTACATTCGCGACATGGTGCAGAAGGGAGTTGTAAATATCCAATATGTTGGCACATATGAGAAGGTTGTAGATGTGTTGAGTAAGCCTCTATCTCGTGTGAAGTTTGAGTACTTCCGAGACAAGATTAGTGTAGTTTGAAAGGACCTCACTCGAAAGGGGGGGTGATGTTGGTGATACTATGGTATCCTGATCAACAACAAGTAGTTCAGTTAGGAATTTATATCTTAGGGAACTGATCATCCCTGGGCAGATCCCAAAGGTCCGATAAGGACAGTGTGTCAAAGTAACTATGCATGTATATTCCAACTGTGGTCAGTAGTGGTAGCTCAGTTAGGATTCTATATCCTAGGGAATCTTATGATTCCTGGGCAGATCTCGAAGGTACAACAAGGACAGTCTGTCAGAGTACCACAGATGTTGTTGTTGATGCATCTGCCTCATTCTGTTGCCACATATAGATGCTGATATTCCAACTTCGTGCTATTGATGATGTTGTTCTAGCTCCATGTTGTTGGTGTTGTTGTTCCAACTTCGTGATGTTGACGATGTTGTTCTAGCTCCATGTTGTTGATGTTGTTGTTCTAGCTTCATGCTATTGATGATGATGTTCCAGCTTCATGATGATGATGATGATGATGTTAATCCAGCTCCATGCTGCAAATGATGATGATATTGATGATGAGAAAAACTTCCAATGATTTATAGAAATGACCGAAAGTGTTCTCGATGTTGATGATGTTGGGTATGAGTTATATTCTTTGCATGCATGTGTGTGGGCGCATCAGATTCGACAACTGCGTTTGACGATCCCAACTTCCTTCGCTCTTTGTGTTGTGCGCTGGGCACTTTCCTGGGGGGGTCCCAGGGGGGCCTTGTTTGCCCCCCCGGTTACGTGCAACGTTCGGCTCTGGGAAACGCCCCCAATTTTTTTTTGGGCGGTTTTTTCTATTCTAGCAGATTTTGCTATTTCTAACGTTTTTTTGAATTAATCTCAGATTAAGGGATTAGGGTTTTGGTAGCTTCAAAATACCTAAAATATTGTATATATTGTATGTTGGATGGTGAAATTAACACAATGAAGAGTTGAAAGGTGCGACACCAAGGAAGGTTGGTTTTCTCTCGGATAAGGGTTTCCAGCGTAGATCTCTGTGTACTATGTGTATGAGCCATTGATTAATTTCTATTTTTCTTAAGAATCTGTATGCATTGCTTTACTTCACAGGTTTAAAACTTATAGATGACGATGTCCCCTCCTCTTGATGATGTATTGAGTCTGGTTAGTTATTATTAATGTTGTGAGTAGAATACCCTTCTTGTTTATGGGGAGTGTTTATATATTTAATTGCGAAGAATATTCTACCTAAGAAAGAGTTGAATAATATTATTATATTATATTTAATTAGGCCCTATTGTGCCTTAGTAAAATTCGGCCCTATTGTGCCTTAACAACTAAATGTAAATTAATATGGTAAAGTGACAGGTCAACCCAAAGCTAATTGTAGGCTGTCCATACCACTATTTATAAGAGAGGCCAATGCCTCATTTGGACACACACACCACACTAGCTCTACAACGTCTATGAAGAAGTGCACAAGTCTTGGAGGAACTGCTACTACAACTAAGTGTGATGTCAAGGAGGGTTCTTGGTTTGTGTCTTTGTATTTCTTGGTTAAGTGGTGCACTACTCTTCCTAGTGAAGGAGTAGAGGATCTTATGTTCGGTATTTGGTCTATCTATATTGAGGAAGTTTTTGTTGGGTTTTTCTCCTCTATGAGGGTTTCCCAGGATAATCTGTGTGTCTCTATTGTTTCTATGATTTCCTCTCTTTCAGTGATCTTATTTATGTAGCTAATGTGCTAAATGATTATAATAATAAAGAAGAACTGTAACTGGTAGTTGTATAAGTAAAAACTTCAACACCAACCCCCTGACTAGAACCAACTAGAAGGAGGCACCAACCCCCTTGTGAGTACCAACTCACACTTCTCAGGCACCAACGCACCACCCAACCACCCTTGTTTCACAAAATCACAAGATTTTTTTTTTTGCAAGATTTACAAAATTCACCAGAATACTCCAAGACACACTTTTCAAGGTAATTTATTTGCCTTGACACTTACATAATATGGGTATTGTTACCCTTGATCTATTCTCTTCATACATAGCATTCTTATGCCATAATAGTTCAGTTTTACTTGCCCAAAATAACCTCCTTAACTATTTTGAAGAAAACTCTTCAATCTACTTATCAAACGATTCTCAAGACTTGCTAGAACAAGTCTTCAATAGTCCTTGAAATGTTGTTTTAGAATTCTCAAAACTCAGCCTTATAAATGATAAAAAGACCTCATAAAAGGCCCTTGATTCTCCTCTAATTGGACCTCAAAATATACTTTACTTTCCTAAAAAATAGGTCTCAAGTTGATCTGGAACAAACTTAAAATTTTATAAGAAAACTTGCCTTGTATACATGAAATCTTCCCCAAATTTGTGATGCTTTATCTCTCCACTGCCTCTGATGTTCACTGCTTTATATTAGGCTTCTATCTTGACCTTGTTCTCTTAAAATAGGGGTCACTTCATTGCCAACAAACTCTTCAAATTTTCCCAAGATAAACCTTCAAATCTATGTTGGAAAACTGTTACCTTTGCTGAGATTTTCGTTGCCTCAATACTCCTTTTATTACCTTAGAACTGTGCCTCATATTTGACTTATCTTAGCTATGGAATAGACCTGAAGTTCATCAAATGTAACCTAGATTTTTTCCTTAGATCAACTTCAAATCTGCCTCAGAAAATTTCCCTTGTTGCCTAAAATTTCCGCCCTTTTAGATCTTAGTTTGCCTAAAATTAGAGAACAAGATTTGATGTGAAAATAAGGTGAATACTCCTCATACTTATACTAAATTTCCTCCTTAGAATAGGGTTGAACTTAACCAACAAACTTAATTTTAATCTTTTAAAATTAATTTCCAATGGGGCCGACTTGACTAATAACTTTAATTTGATTTTTTTCTATTTAATCTATTGGGGCCAACTTCACCCACACATCATTAATTTTATTTTTAATAATTATTCTAAGTGGGGCTGACCTATGCTATGGAGAAATATTATATGATCATCCTTTAAGAGGGAATAACTCCTCATTTGTGTGGAACCACGTGGTGTGCCACCTATCATTTGAAATGGATTGTCGAGGACTATCAATCCATGGAAGTTTTGCATGCATTTTCAATTTCCTCCAAACTCTTTTTCTTTCGTCAACTTCAGGGCTTCTTGACCACACCTTATGGGGCTTGATAACCATATTTTCAGGACTTCTTGACTTGATGGCTAGGGTTTTCTTGCAGGATTCTTCAAAGTGTCTTCCTGTGAGGGCCATGCTTAAATCTATGCCATAAGGGGACCACTTTGGAGGATCCTTCAATTGAACCAATCACTTCTAGGGGCTTTGGTATTTGGTTTGAGGCTTCTTCTAGGGCTGACATCAATGAAAACCAATTTTCCAACAACTAGAGGAGATCATGTCTCATGGCCAACAATGAAGACAATGATCTTGGCGATGATGATGATAAATGTTTCCACTCATGGAAACCTAATAGCCCCTCTACATATGCCTTTTTCAGTTTTCACATCCAATCAACACATCTTTGGGAGATGGTGGTCCAATGTCATCATTAGGTACATTAGTCCTTTTTTCATATGAAGTGTTATTTTTAACATACTAGGAATGTTAATGAGGATCACCCGTTGAATTTGGATAATGAACCATAAGCTCAAGAAGTTATGTTTGTTTCCTTGTTTCACCTCTGTGGCCATTATTTGTACTCTAGTCCCACATTGTCACACCCAAAGAGAAGAGGTATATTTGGGGGCCCCTGACAAGGGAAATGTTTTGTTTCCCCACCATACTTAACACTTACCATCCTAGATCCTATCATAGTGTACTAAACTTTGATAATGGGTCATGGTTCATTCTCTCATGAGAAGAGGGGCTAAAGGCCCAAAGGTTGATTGCAACTACTAGTAAAACATGATAAAGATAGAATATTATGAAATAAAGAAAGAAATATGATAACAATGACTCTTAAAAGCCAATCCATACTTGAGATTTACCCTTTTTCGTGTTCGCCCCAGTCCCAAAGCAATGAATGCTAATGCTTGAAACCTTATAAAGGGGACTTGCAAATTAATAAAAGGACAATGTAAAAGGAAGATTAAAGGGTTGGAAAAACGTAACACCTAGAAAGTGGTAACTCAAGAGAAAGCACACCATCAACAAAGGTGCTCATAGAAATGGACCAAATGATTCCATAAGCCATGAAGTAATCCCATCATGTTTCACTATCACACTTAATCTTGAAGGGTTCTTTTATTTCCTGCTTCCCCCGAGACATATCCCTCTAATTGGGTCTTTTCTGTCTCTTTTTGGTTGGCACAAATAATAGGTTTTTATGATGCTCCTCCCATACTTAAAATTTCCAACTTACATAAAGTCTTGATCTAATGTGAATTTTGAAGGGGATACTTAATGTGAATTATTTATGTGGCTTCTGTAACACCCCTTTCCTAAACCCCTAATTATATGTAATTAATCATAGTTAATGATTTCCATGCCATGGCATGTGAACAATGTAAATGTATTATTATTTTAATCAAGATTGCCAACAACTGACTGTGGGAGTGAAGCCTTGAAAAGATGGCTATGATACCACTAGAGGAAAGAGTGAGGAAACTTAGAGAGGGGTTCATCATGAAAAATATGACCCAAACTGTTGGACACACCTACCACACTTAGAGGGGGGATGAATGAGTGTGGGGCTCTTTTTCCCAAAAGCTTCCCTCTTTACAAAAACTCCTTAGTTAACATTCAACATTTATTCATTACTCTTTGTTGTCATTTATAACCAGTTAGATGTGAACATATATCGACAATATATCATCAACAAGTCATCATCACAAGAAACACAAAGAAAATAAGACGTATGTACAATTTTTCTTTTTATTATGGACAACAATCTGGGGGTTTATTAGCAACAATTGGATAGAGTACAACTCTACAAGAGCACCAACTCTATAATGCAAGACTCGGCTTACAACCTCAGCACCAACTGAGATGAGGAAACAATCCTCAACATATATCAATCTGTCAACAGGTACACGACCTGTCAGTAGTGAAGCCAACATGTGCATGCGCCCTGGATCACTATAGCCCACGTATGCACGCGACCAATATACACATCAGCCTGCGTATGCCTTATGAGCTATTAGGGTTTATCCTTCAAGATCAACTTAGATCATCTGCAATCAATATATCATTCTCTTCTGTCTCTGACTGTCTAATCTGACCATCAACTAACACATCCAAGCTCTCCAATAGCTTGCTCATGCTCCACAACAAATCAATATGAATGCTATCTCAATCATGTATAAACAACTAGTATACCATAGAAATCATGTCACCACTAAATCACAAGAGTACTGATCACTCCATCAACCAAATCAACCAAACTGAACAACATCATAGAAGCCATACCAAGAATGCCCTAAGAATTCACAACACATCAAACTATAGTATCCATCAAGACAATAATGTAACCATACCAGTGTCTCAGTGATAGATCTGAGCTCATAGAATGAAGATCTGGAACCTGCCTAATCATCCAAGAGCTTGACACCAGCTCAAACACAAGTCTTCACCATTTTATCCATTGTACGCGCCCTGTACTCATACAACTCGTGTGTGTACGTGTCCTAGCCCATTACAACCCGTGTATACCTCATAAACTAGGGTTTTTGAAGCTCCGAGACTTTTTCCGTCAAGATCTCCGACATTGCCGAAACTTTGATGCGTCCATGAGATCCTCCTCTCTCTTTCTTCATTAGAATAGATCTTCAATCCTGCTCAAGAGATACACACCAATAAGAAGCTCTCCATCAGTACTCCAAAAGATATTCTCACAAGAAGCTCTCCATTGATCCACAAAAAGGATGATCTACAAGAGACCATATATATCTTATTTATACTTTCATCCTCTAGGTCACTTAACCCATTTCTAGGTCACTTAACCTATTTTCCTTATTTTAGGGTTAACCACTTTCCATGAATAGAAAGTTCTCCAATATTTATCATTTAAACATTCCTTCTTGATTTTATCACCTTACTTGATTATTTAAATAATCATTTCTTCTTTTCAAGAACTTTGACTTCTTTTACCTTTTGGGGCTTCAAGCCATCATATGGGGGTCCTTCAAATTTGTAAAGCCATAACTCTCAAACCGTGAGGAGTTATGTGACATTCCACATACCACCGGAAATGACATGACAAGCACTATCCATCTAGGATAGTTTCACCAACAACTTCATTGATCTTCATTACATTACTCCACATACAAGAATGGGTCCTCCAACCATTCTTCTAGGATAAATCAATCCACAAAGCGTCTTCCCGTGAGGGCTTTCAGCATAAGGGGAGCACTTTGGAGTTCATCCATTTGTGCACCTTATCAATCATGATAAGAAAATACTGAGTAATCTTTTCATCAAACAAACTATGCATCATCATGTATCAATGACAACTCATTGATCCATCTTCATCTTTACATCATATCAATGATCCATCTTTATCAATTCGTTTCCACTTTGACATCTATCGTTCTCATCAAGGACAATACATATACATTGTTCATCAATCATAAATCAATCAATTACTTGACATCAATCAATCAAACCATTTTCATCAATGACACATGATCCAACAATCTCCCAAATAATCAAACCATTGGCATCAATGACAACATGATCCAACAATCTCCCCCTTTGGCATTGATGGCAATACCAACATTGATGTCAAAACCAATTACCAATTATTGATGTCAACATGTAGATAAGGAATGCTCTACATTGATGTTACCAATTATTGATGTCAACATGTAGATAAGGCATGCTCTACATTAATAGTCAATGTGACTATCTCTCCACATCAATCTCTCCCCATCAATAGACATCAATCACATCAATATGATTATCTCTCCCCCTTTGACATCAATGGAAAAGGGCCATTCTCCTCTTGGGGCTGCTCCCCCTGTCTGAGTGCCTTTGATCTTCCTCTAAATAATCTCTCCCCTTTTGAACTAGGGATATTACTCTGATGTAATGTTGAAGATACACCAAACATACTCCCCCTATGACCATTGCTCCTCCTGGAAATATTCCTATGTGCTCTTTCTTCAAATATAGGGCTCTTTTTAAGATATGCATCTGATAAATATCTCCTCCTAGAATCATGGGAAGAAGAATGACCCCCCCTAACAATATGCTACCATATGACGATCCTTGGACCTATTCATGCATAAAACTTGTTCCATACCATGCATCATGAATGTCAACAATAAAAATAAGGAATCATGAACAATATATCAACCAAGTACATCATGTACCAAAAAGTGCCCACAATGCACAAAACCCATGTACATCAACCATGTGCAAAAATATATCATCCATGGAATGTATCAACCATATGCCTCTATCAATATGCCAACATGTGCATCTACCAATATGCCAACCATGTGCTTCCACCAATATGCCAACCATGTGCATCTATCAATATGCTAAACAAATACCATCCATGAGTGTACCATCATGCATCATTACTTGCACCAAGCAAGTATATCAACCATGCATCAACAAGCTATGACTCCCAAAGATGTACAACTCAACTCACCAACTACATGTCCCAATATGTAGTCCAACCACATGAAAAATGCATGCACCATGATATCCAACAATACCATATGCTTCCAATAATACATCATAAGATATATCAATGAAAATTCAATTATGTACCAACCATGTACCCCAATAGATTATTTTACATAATCCAATAGATGAGCATTTGATCAACATCAATCCATACTCATGGGTTAGTGCCATGCACCCAAGATTTATTTTATATCATAAATTTGTGTGATATAACTTAGAACCATGAAAACTTGCAGCAAACAGTGTCAGAACCTGCAATAAACAATGTCATATCCTGCAACACAGATTTATACCATCACATCAAGCTACAACCCCTATGCATAGCCATTTTCCTTAGGCTTCACCACATATATGCAGCCTGCTGCACAACAGAGTGCATGTGTACGTGAACTATACAAGGTCATCCTGCATATGTACGCGACTAATACCACTGTCACCCGTGTATGCCTCAGTAGATGACACTTTTGAAATTCCCTTCAATCTTCCATTCTGATCTGGCTGCTCTGTCTTCTTCACCCACTTTTGTAGATGACCTTTCTCCTCAGAACTTGAACTCTGAGCATCCATTTTTTCAAATATGTCTCCCTTTCTTACTTCATTCCTTCTTCTAGCGATGCTATGTGAAGTCCTCATCATGGAATTTCTTCTTGTGTTCCAACACTCTTTGGATTTGTGGCCAAATACACTACAGCTGTAGCATCTCATGGAGTTACAATGAACAACAATATGTCCTACTTGATCACATCTCCAACACCTTGTGGTGTTATGGAATCTTCCATTATATCTCCTTTCATAAGATCTACATTCAAAATCTTTGTGACCATATCCATTACATGAATAACAATACCCCTAAAAAATAATTTCATACCTTTTCTTGGGTGTCCCAAGAATAGCTTCTTGATGTCTTCGTTGCTTTGTTCTTTTGAAATATTCTTTGTCTTGTGTAGATGGTTGTTTTGCAACATTGTCTTCCTTCTTTGATGGACTTACCTCATGCTTCTTTGAGGTGCTTGCTTCAGCATGCGTATCTTCTCCTTTGTATCCAAGACCTGATTTATCACATGGTGATCTTTGACTTTCCAATATTTCATCCAAGATTCATGAGCTATTCAAGAATTTGTTTGACTTTTCTACCTTCTTTCTAAGGTCAACAATTTCAGCTTCTAACTTACAACATGTCTCTTCCTTTTCATTATTTGAATCTTCAATAGTTCCT
>JZKD02S0000003.1:1974040-1993198 GCA_000966675.3 Picea glauca
ATGATTCTTTACCTTTGATAATCTTGATGGAGTGGTCTTCAATTTCTTCCTTCTCCTTCTTGCTTTGATATGTCTCCTCTAGCTTTAGCCATAGATCCTTGGCGGAAGTGCATTGACCCATGCTCTCTTTGATAGGGATTTAGAGTCCACTAAGAATGGTCTTGAGAGCCAATGCATCATGCTTATTTCCTTCCCTTTGAGCTGCAAAATTTGACTTGTTCTTCAACGAAATTGATCCACCAATGTCTGCTTTCCAAATCACTACTCCCATTGTCTTGAAATGTAATCTCATCTCTATTCTCCAAGTAGAATAGTTTTCCTCATTAAGGATTGGAACTTCATCATCCATTTGTGTGTCTATGGATCTCCTTCAAGCTTGTGAAGGCTTGTAGTGAAGGCCTTCTCTGAAACCAATTGTTGGACACACCTACCACACTTAGAGGGGGGGTGAATGAGTGTGGGGCTCTTTTTCCCAAAAGCTTCCCTCTTTACAAAAACTACTTAGTTAACATTCAACATTTATTCATTACCCTTTGCTGTCATTTATAACTAGTTAGATGTGAACATATATCAACAACATATATCAACAATATATCATGAACAAGTCATCATCACAAAAAACAAAAAGAACACAAGATGTATGTACAATTTTTCTTTTTATTATGGACAACAATTCGGGGGTTTATCAACAACAACTGAATATAGTACAACTCTACAAGAGCACCAACTCTATAATGCAAGATTCAACTTACACCCTCAGCACCAACTGAGATGAGGCAACAATCCTCAACAGATATCAATCTGTCAATAGGTATGCAACCTGTCAGTAGTGAAGCAAACGTGTGCATGCGCCCTGACTCACTACATCCCACATATGCACACGACCAATATACACAACAACTTGTGTATGCCTTTTGAGCTATTAGGGTTTATCCTTCAAGATCAACTCAGATCATCTGCAATCAATATATCATTCTCTTCTGTCTCTGACTATCCAATATGACCATCAACCAACATATCCAAGCTCTCCAATAGCTTGCTCATGCTCCACAACAAATCAATATGAATGCTATCTCAATCATGTAGAAACATCTAGTATACCATAGCAATCATGTCACCACTGAATCACAAGAGTACTGATCACTCCATCAACCAAACTGAATAACATCATATAAGCCATACCAAGGATTCCCTAAGCGTTCACAAAACATCAAACTATAGTATCCATCAAGACAATAATGTAACCATACCAGTGTCTCAATGATAGATCTGAGCTCATAGAATGCAGATCTGGAACCTGTCTAATCATCCAAGAGCTTGGCATTAGCTGAAACACAAGTCTTCACCATTTTATTCACTGTACATGACCTGTCCTCATATAACCTATGTGTGTATGCGTCCTAGCCCATTACAACTCGCGTATACCTCAGAAACTAGGGTTTCTGAAGCTCCAAGAATTTTGCCGTCAAGATCTCCGACATTGCCGAAACTTTGATGCGTCCATGAGGTCCTCCTCTCGATTTCTTCCTCAGAATAGATCTTCAATCATGCTCAAGAGATCCACACCAATAAGAATCTCTCCATCAATACTCCAAAAGATATTGTCACAAGAAGCTCTCCATTGATCCACAAAAAGGATGATCTACAAGAGACCATAGCTATCTTATTTATACTTTCATCCTCTAGGTCACTTAACCCATTTTTAGGTCACTTGACCCATTTCTAGGTCACTTAATCTATTTTCCTTATTTTATGGTTAACCACTTTCCATGAATAGAAAGATCTCCAATATTTATCATTTAAATATTCCTTCTTGATTTTATCACCTTACTTTATAATTTAAATGATCATTTCTTATTTTCAAGAACTTTGACTTCTTTGACCTTTTGGGGCTTCAAGCCATCATATGGGGGTCCTTCAACTTCGTAAAGCCATAAATCTCAAACCGTGAGGAGTTATGTGACATTCCACATACCATTAGAAATGGTATGACAAGCACTATCCATATAGGATAGTTTCACCAACAACTTCCTTGATCTTCATCAAATTATTCCACATACAAGAATGGGTCCTCCAACCATTCTTCTAGGATATCTCAATCCACAAAGCGTCTTCCCATGAGGGATTTCACCATAAGGGGAGCACTTTGGAGTTCATCCATTTGTGCACCTTATCAATCATGATAAGACAATAATGAGTCATATTTTCAACAAACGAACTATTCATCATCATGTATCAATGACAACTCATTGATCCATCTTCATCTATACATCATATCAATGATCCATCTTTATCAATTAGTTTCCACTTTGACATCTATCATTATCATCAAGGAAAATACATATACATTGTTCATCAATCATCAATCAATCAATTACTTGACATCAATCAATGACATCAATCAATCAAACCATTTTCACCAATGACACATGATCCAACAATCTCCCAAATAATCAAACCATTGGCATCAATGACAACATGATCCAACACAAACTGCCTTGATGATAATATTTGATATTCATATTATTTTCCTCAATCCCGATTTCAATGAAAATTAGTTAATGAGGAAGGATTGTAGTTGGACAATCAACTATCCCAAATAAATCCAGATATGGGAGATCAGGTTAGGACAATCAAATTGTCAACTATAGGTACACCATTGTACCAATTATGCAACCCCAGATTGTCCCATGGGTTTTCCTTCTGTCAGAGGGAAGGGGACAGGTTGAGAACCTTCCCAAGCGATGTGTGCAAGATAAGCACATGAGGGTAGACATGAGATTAGGCATAAAGTCTTAGGAGGAGAGAGGGAGAACTTGAGGGAGTTCAGGTTGGAGAAAAATGATGGACTGTGTAAAAACATGGTAACAAAAAATAGCCAGAGCTCTGAATATTGGGTCTGAGAGCCTAGAAACACAACCTAAGTTGAGAAGGCTACAAGATTGATACCGGGAAGGTATCTAAAAAACCTCAATGAGGCATGAGTTAGGTGGGTGTGGGGAAATATCTACCAAGAGTGGTGTGAAGGAGAGTGTCCTCCACAAATTGTTGAGAACTAGAAAGAGAGAGGTTCCCTAGTGGTATCATGGCTTGGCATAGGGGTGGCCAAAGTGCTAAGAGTGAATGCATCTGAGCCTATGGTTGGGTAGAAAGGAAAACACCCACATTCATTTGGATGACTACAATCATGCAAAGAAATAAGTATTCCTTATACTTTGTGTAGCTAAACTGTAATGTATGGTTGGATATCTGAATTTGTATGCATGGATAGATAGACATGTATAATTGAAATTTGATCCTTGTATTCTTACCAGTTTATTATGTTGTGTGATGGGTATTTTGACACCCCTTGCATATAAATGATTGTAGATATACAAGAATGGTGTAGGACTTGCACTTATGAATGTAACACCTTTTCTAGTTTTGAGATAAGTGAAGTAAATTAGTGTGTATGTTTCCCTGTGGAAGACATGGGAGAGATGGAAGTTTTCATAGCCTAAAGTGGAATTAAAATCCATGTAATTCCTGGTCGCAGTGATGAGACTTAGCAACTATTGATTCCCGAGCTGGAGTAGATCTAAACCGTCCAAAGATGAGCCTTTATCCTATTTAAATTTCATTATAGATTATCATTAATCTATAGTTGTCAGATCAGTACGGGGATGAACACCAATCGTATATCATATCGAAGGAATGGGAACCCGACAGGACAAGCTTCCATCCCCCTAGTTCCATATCTTTATTATACATATACAAGTGTTAACAGGGAGTTGTTGTCACATGTGACGATGATGCGACATAGGAAGACATAGTTTCCAAGGTTGTTACGTGGTGAAGTTTGATTTGTCAAAGGGTAGAGAATGGGCCCCTGTTGAGCTCAAGCCTTTGAAAAAGTGCCTTAAATCATGATCATTAGATTTGCGGTTTGAGAAATCTTAGCTGTCGATTAATAGGTAAATATCAGGAGGGATTTCCACGTCCTGGGGCACTGGATCCCAAAATATTTCTAAGTATAAAACCCCTTAGAAGTATTGATACCTGATATCCAGGGACCAGGGTTCCAGCCCATGGTTCCATGCCTCGTTACATAAGCACGAGAGAGAGAGAGAGTGAATTCATGTATGACATACTATGCCAACTTGGCAGCCATGGTGTCATGGAAGTGGCACTTGTCAATATCTGGTTGCGGGTGAGTGGAGTGTGGGACCCTTGTCAAGCATAGGATCTATGGTGAGCCCCATAAATCTGAGCCATTGGATCTTTGAGTGGACTGATATCCACCGTAGATCTCGGTGGAGAAAAATCAATTGGACCCTGGACCGTAAGGAGTTTTAGTGTACAAGAGATTGGTAAATAGTTGCGGTCTCGATGTCTATGGTTTTCTAGTGGTGACATGTGTCCTCCTTGGATTCCACACGATGGAAAAATCTCCATCATAGATCTTGTGGTGAAGGCCAGGAGTCATAATCCTAGGGATTAACTTAATTAAGTACCTTGTAATCACTGGGATTAACTTAGTTAATAATCTCGTAGTTCTCGGGCACTGGAGGTGTTTCGTAGTTATATTACATTGGAAAATTATTGAAATCTGATACCCAGTGGTGACATGTCGCCCGATGAATGTCCCACGTGTCATGATGTTGGAGGGCCACATGTTGCACAATGGTGGTGCCACGTGTCATGTAATTTTGGCATATTTAGATGAAGGTATAGGTGGAAAATGAATGCCACATGTCGAGTGGTACAAGTACCACATGTCATGCCAGGTGGCATGACCAGAAAAGGCCACATGCCTAGGACACTAACTGTATCTCGGATCTCACATCATCCGGATATTTTGGGAAATAGGCCTTATGAAAATGGCCAATAGCTAATGCCCGAAAGATCTGAGATGACATCGGATGATGTCATTTGACGAGTAGGAAGTAGACAAGTGTCAATTCCATGTTGGGGGAACCTTGGGTGCTGTGATGACGTGTATACCACATTAGTCCAAGTGTCACATGGTGATCGTGTCCAAAAAAGTCCCTAGAAGACTGAAAGTGTGGTTCATTTTTGGGGTTCTTGTGGGTTTCTATTTGACATAGTGTAGGCCCCCATGTGTTTCTTCAAGGAAATACATGGGTTCCCACAAGTTTCTAAATAGTAGGTTATGGGTGCATTGAAAGTTGTCCAAAAAAGGCCCTAGAAGACTCAAAGTTATAGAGGTCAATGCACGTAATGATTTCACCAAGTTGGTAAAATAACTTAGGTTAGGGATGACCAAATAAATTTATAAAAAAATCCCCCTAATGTGTGAGGGTAGAAGAGAAATTGATAGCCGAAAGACATTACAAATAAGGAGGATATTTTGCAAAAAATAAAGGACTTTGACGGACCCGTGATCAAAGAATCACTTTCAAGTAAAAACAAAATATTTGAACACTCTCTTTCCCAAGGTAGACATACCCATGCTTAGGTGGAAAAATAAGAATGGCTTCTATTTAAGTACAGTTCCATGTGATACATAAGCTATATGATCATGGCCATAAAAAAATACATATTGGATCTATGCAAAAATAATATCATATACACAAACAGATACATAATGGATCTATGTCTTATTGCACATTTGGAATAGAACTATAAAGTAAATAATGTGGTCCTCTATAATACTAATTCAAAATAGAGTATGGTATTGTAATCAATTCAGGTAGTAGAAGCAATGAGGGATGGCACCCAAGACTAATGTATTTCATCAGTATCTGTCACAATGTATAAACATTCACCATGTGAATAGATGTATTGAAGTCAAATATGGGAGAAATTGCTATCTGGTCACCAAAAATTAATGTATACAATTTCCAAATGAGAGGTAGCCCTATGATAATGAAAATGGGTTTTGTTACCTCCCATGCCAATAGGTAACTAGTATTGGAATATTCAGGGATACTGAGAGGGGGGAAGGGGTGAATCAATGTAAACAATTTATAACTTATAATTGCATTCAAGATATTGTTGCATTCAAGATATCATAAAAAAATAACCATGGATACCTAGTACAAAACAATTTTACATGGAAACCCAAATGGGGGAAACCACGAAATAAGTTTTAATGTATCAGAATATTACATTCACCAGAAGCACCAACTTCAAAGATTCTCCAACACCAACTGGAAGGAGGCACCAACCCCCTGGATTTTCTAGCACCAACTAGAAGGAGGCACAAATCCCCTTGTGAGCACCAAATCACACTTCTCAATCACCATCCTGCAAACTGAAGACACTAATCTTCCCATGCACCACCCAACCACCCTTGTTTGAAAAATCACAAGAATAATTTTTTTTGCAAGATTTACAAAATTCACCAAAATACTCCAAGACATAGTTTGCAAGGTAATTTCTTTTCCTTGACACCTGGAAAATATGGGTATTGTTACCCTTGATCTATTCTCTTCATACACTACATTCTTATGCCATAATAGTTCTTTGAATTTCCCCAAATACCCTCCTTCACTACTTTGAAGGAAACTCTTCAATCTGCTTGTCAAACGATCCTCAAGACTTGCTAGAATAGGTCTTCAATAGTCCTTGAAATGTTGCCTTAGAATTCTCAAAACTCAGCCTTATAACCAATAAAAATACCTCAGAACAAGCCCTTGATTATCCTCTGATTAGACCTCAAAATAGATTCGACTTTCCTCAGAAATAGGTCTCAAGAAGATCTAGAACATAATTCAAAATTTATAAGAAAAATTATCTTATATACATGAAATCGTCCCCAGATTCTTATTGCTTTATCTTTCCATTTCCTTGTTGAAATCGTTCACTGCCTTAGAACATGATTCTATCTTGACATTTCTATCTTAGAACATGGGTCACTTCATTGCCAACATACTCTTGAAATTTTTCCAAGATAAACCTTCAAATCTGTGTTGGAATACTCTTACATTTGTTGATATTTTCTTTACCTCAATACTCCTTTTATTGCCTCATATTTGTCTTATATTAAGTATAGAATAGACCCGAAGTTCATCAAATGTAACCCATAATTTTTCCTCAGATCAAACTCAGAAAATTGCCCTTGCTACCTGAAATTTTCACCCTTTTAGATCTTGGTTTGTCCCAAATTAGAGCGCAATAGTTGATGTGCAAATGCGGTGAATCCTCCTCATACTTATACTAACTTTTCTCCTTAGCATAGGGTCAAACTTAACCAACAAACTTAATTTTAATCTTTTAAAATCAATTTCCAATGGGGCTGACTTGACCAATAACTTTAATTTGATTTTTTCTATTTAATCTATTGCGGCCAAATTCACCCACACATGATTAATTTTATTTTTAATAATTATTCCAAATGGGGATGACCCATGTTATGGGGAAAGATTATATGATCATCCCTTAAGAGGGCATAACTCCTCAATTTTGTGGAACCACATGGCATGACACCTATCGTTTGAAATGGTTTTTCTAGGACTATCAATCCATGGAAGTTTTCCATGCATTTGCAATTTCCTTCAAACTCTTTTTCTTTCGTCAACTTTGTGGCTTCTTGACCACACCTTTTGGGGCTTCTTAACCATATTTTTCAGGAATTCTTGACTTGATGATTGGGGAATTCTTGTATACTTCTTCAAAGTGTATTCCCATGAGGGACATGATTAAATCTATGCCATAAGGGGACCACTTTGGATGATCCTTCAATTGAACCCATCACTTCTAGGGGCTTCCGAGATTTTCTTTGGGGCTTCTTCTAGGGTTGACATCAATGACAACCAATTTTCCAACAACTAGAGGAGATCATATCTCATTGCAAACAATGAAGACAATGATCCCGATGACATTGATGATCAATGTGTCCACTCATGGAAGCCCAATAGCCCCTCTATAGATGCCTTTTTCACTTTTGATTGGCAAGGCTCATCACATCCAATCAACACATATTTGGGAGATGGTGGTCCAATGTCATCATGAGGTACATTAGTCATTTTTTTCATATGAAGTGTTGTGCTTAACATACTAAGCATGTGAATGAGGATTATCTATTGAAGAATCATAAGCTCATGAAGTTATGTTTTTTTTCCTTGTTTCACCTCAGTGACCATCATTTGTACTATAGTCCCACATTGTCACCCCCAAGGAAAAGGGGTATTAGTGGGGGTCCTTCACAAGGGTAATGTTCCTTTTCCCCTCCATACTTAACACTTATCATACTAGAGCCTGTCATGGTGTATTAAACTTTGATAATGGGTCATGGTTCATTCTCTCATGAGAAGAGGGGATAAAGGCCCAGAGGTTGATTGCAACTGTTAGTAAAAAATGATAAAGAAATAATATTATGAAAGAAAGAAAGAAATAGGATAACAAGGAGTCTTAAAAGACAATCCATATTTGATCTCTACCCTTTTCATGTTTTCCCTAGTCCTAAAGAAATGAATTCTAATGCTTGAAACCTTATAAAGGGGACTTGCAAATTAATAAAAGGACAATGTAAAAGGCAGATTAAGGGGTTGGAAAAATGTAACACCTAGCAAGTGGTAACTCGAGAGAAATCACACCCTCAACAAAGGTGCTCATAGAAATGGACCAAATGATTCCATAAGCCATGAAGTAATCCCATCACATTTCACTATCACACTTACTCTTGAAGGGTTCTTTTATTTCATTCTCCCCCCGAGCAATATCCCTCTATTTGGGTCTTTTCTTTCTCTCTTTGGTTGGCACAAATAACAGGTTTTTATGATGGTCCTCCCATACTTAAAATTTCCAACTTATATAAAGTCTTGATCTAATGTGAAGTTTGAAGTGGATACTTAATGTGAGTTATTTATGTGGCTTCTATAATCCCCCTTTCCTAAACCCTTGATTATATTTAATTAATAATAGTTAATGATTTCCATGCCATGGCATGTGAACAATGCAAATGTATTATTATTTTAATTAAGATTGCCAACAATTGACTGTGGGAGTGAAGCCGTGAAAAACTGGCCATGATACCACTAGAGGAAAGAGTGAGGAATCTTAGAGAGGGGTTCATCATGATAAATCTGACCCAAACCTCCTTGATGATAATATTTGATATTCATATTGTTTTCCTGAACCCTGATTTCAATGAAAATCAGTTAATGAGGAAGGATGGTAGTTGGACAATCAAGTACCCCAAATAAATGCAGATATGGGAGATCAGGTTAGGACAATTGAAATTTTCAACTATAGGTACAACAATGTACCAATTATGCAGCCCCAGATTGGCCCATGGGTTTTCCTTCTATCAGAGGGAAGGGGATAGGTCAAGAACCTTCCCAAGCGAAGTGTGGAAGATAAGCACATGAGGGTAGACATGAGATCAGGTAGAAAGTTTTAGGAGGAGATATGTCAAATATCTGGGGAGAGGGAGAACTCAAGAGAGTTTGGGTTGGAGAAAAAGGATGGACTGTGTAAAAACATGGTAACAAAAAAGAGCTATAGCTCTGAATCTTGGGTCTGATAGAGAAGAAACCTAACTTGAGCTGAGAAGGCTGCAAGATTGATACTGAGAAGGTATCTGAAAAATCTCATGGAGGAATGAGCTATGTGGGTCTGGGGAAATCTCTACTAAGAGTGGTGTGAAGGAGAGTGCCCTTCACAAATTGCTGAGAACTAGAAAGAGAGAGGTTCCCTGGTGGTATCATGGCCTGGCATGGGGGTGGACAGAGTGCTAAGAGTGAATGCATCTGCTCCTATGAATAACACCCACAGTTAGTCCCATTTGTTGGTGATGAACAATGCAAGCACTTTGGATGAGTGCCTTGTCATGGTAACACCATGACAATTATATAAAGAGTGTTAAATATCCATATGTGAAAAGCATTTAAACAATGTTACATAAGAAAATTTCTAATTATAATTATACGAATTTACTCTTGACGATGAGAATTAGAAAAAAAAAATTGGATGGAAAGAGTTGTTACATATACCTTATGAACAAATTTGGTCTTACTTGATTCCATACTTTGATTTGATTTGGATGCACCTCCCATGGTTCTTTGAAGGACGTCCCCTACTTTCACCGAGGACGTTACACATCTATTACATGACACGGCACATGTGATAGAGCATTGAGTCATTGGATGGATTGACATAATCAAACATATGATCTCACATCTTCTGTACCTTGGATGATGAGAAGATGGGATTGCATTTGATATATATGGTCATGATGGCCCACCTATGGGAATAAATTCCATACTTTGGACAATGCACAAACACCTTACCCAACCACTTGATGGAGGACATTGCACTAGGTATGGGTTGGACACCATGCAAAGATGACATACACTCTCTCTCCACCTTGGACACTAGGATTTTGATGATGATGTCATGTGCTAGGGTTTGCTTACCACTTCGACACCACATGATGGTTTGATGTGACATAACATTATTCCACCTTGCTTGCACCTTGGACAATGACACATGGCCTTGGGAGGCCCTCCTTCATGCTTGGGAGGCTTGATGTCACCACATTTGTGGCCTTATGATGACTATTTTGCATGATTTATTATTATAGAGGCTATTTTGAGGGGTCAAACCCACTTTTAACATGTATTATTTTTGTTTTACTCAATTATGTGGAAAATTAGTGCTTGGTTACCTCATATAAATATAGGAAGCACTCATTTCATTTTTTCATCATCATAACTCCTCACACTTGGGAAGGAGCTCTCTCAGAAAAGTTTTCTCTACCTTTATTTGTCTCTTGGATTCTTATGCACACCTCTTTGAGTGAGTTTTGATGGATGTTTCTCTTGTTGATTGTGGATTCTTCATGAATTAGGGTTTCCTCATGCTAGTGAGCCTTGTTTATAAGTGTTTACATTGATTGCATGTGATATTTCTTGGTTTATCTAGGTAATTTTATCTATTAGAGTGGTAATTTTTCATGTTATTTTGATATTTATGAAATCTTGAAACCCTAAGTGGAAGGATTAAGAGTGGTTATCCCCTTCCTTAGTTTTTTTCACCTTGACTTGTTGAATCTCTTAATATTTTGTCTAAGGATTAAGAGTGGCTATCCACTTAGGGTTTATCTTAGCTACGATGTGGAGCTAGAGGTTAGGAGTGGCTATCCCCATAGGTTCAAGAACTAGTTCAATTCAACCTCTTTTCTAGATGCACTAGATAAAGTGCGATGACACCTAGGGTTTATGAGTGGATAAACCTTAGTGGTCTTCCTTTTAGGTTTGACTTGGTTCTATTAGTGGATATCTCTAAGGCTCAAACATTCACCTTCTTTCTTGCTTGTCCTCCTTGATTGTATTACGTTGAATCCATTTTCCCTAGGAAAGTAAAAAACGATAGTCTGTATACTTGTGATGCTTTATACTCTCAACAACATTCAAAAACTTCACTTAATCTAGCTTTGTGACATCATTAACATGTTAATTGTACCTAATTTTTTTGCATAATCATTGGATAATTTATTGTTGTCATAAAGTGAATGATACAACCGTTAGGGACACAATTTATTGTTGCATACTAAATATTGTGGCAAAACTTGCCTAGAAAATTGGTTTAGAAATTGGATATTGGTCCCCTTGTTATAAGCTAAATTCTAAGAGTCAATTGCTAATTTTTTGGGTTTTTTTCCCATTGCTATTATAAAGTACTTTTTTACGATAGAAATTGGTTTACCACTGCAATTTTAGAACAACAATTGGTTTTATGTGATATCTAATGTCTAAAGGTGATTGAAATAGAATATAGCTTGGTAATTTATTATTTTATGCATTGAAAAGTTTGTTGTATCGTACAGGTTGCCCAATTACATCGTTCAATCCAATTATTCCCTTCACCTCTCTTAGACACAACTTATCACCTCTAAGTGACCAATATAGGGGGATGTAGGCTTGGATAATTTTGCTACTTTATCCCTTGAAGTCACTAGGGAAGCCTCCCTTGTGTTGGATCTTTTTCCTTCACTAAAACGAAGGAAGTATCAACTTAGGTTACAATGGTAGATACCTCCAATTGTTACAAAAGATTGGGATCTTATGGAGTGATTTGCACAAGTACAAATCCTGTGATAATAGGTACCAAGTTACATAGTACATTTTAACAAATGTGAATAAATGTGCTAATGTAAAACACTTACTAGAATCAATTGATTAGGGGCCATTAATAAAGTCCCATTGTTGAATGTGAGGAAAACTACCCCTAATGTATGCAAGCCCCAAAGTATGAAAAGGTTGTGGTAAACTCTCTGGATATGAACTATGTTAGAGTTTTAGAAATGTCCCAACATTTCGAGTGAACACTCCACTCATCATCACGGAATTAAAAAGAAAATTTATTACAGATAAAAAAGAGTTCGCTAATGAAGTGATTAAATAAAAATGAAAATGAATTAATCCATAATAAAAACAATATAACTTATGTAATGATATGTAATGATAGGGAAATTGAATCAACGAGATCAAATGATGTGGACTTGATATGGTCAAACCGAGTTATTGGACTAATTAATTAAGTAAAGGACTAAATAAATGCCGTAATTAGAAAAAGGGGAATAATATAAATTATAAAGGGTTTAAGTGTTAATGAAAACAATATAAGTTATGTAATGGTAGGGAAATCGAGTCAACGAGATCAAAGAATGTTGACTTGATATGATCAAAATGAGTTATGGGACGAATCACTTATTTAGAGGACTAAATGAATTCCATAATTAGAAAAGGGGATTAATATAAATTATAAATGGTTTAAGTTAAATAATAGATGTAAAACAAAAACAATAAAATTATTAACAACATATCCATATCCATGAAGAACGAAACCTATAATAAATATATGAATAAGCCCATAATGAGGAGTATTAATATTAATATTAAATTAAATTAAAGAGGTGAAGAGAAAAAATAAAAAGCTATTGAGATTATGATTAAGATAGGGAAAGAAATATGAAAAAAATAAACTAAAATAAAAGTAAACATACAAGGAGGGAGGGAGGCACGGTGGCCGGATGAGCGGAGGGTTTTATGACATAAAAAAGAACTAAAGATATAATGATAAAAAATGGATTAACTTCCTAAATAAAGTGATAAGGTAGTTTTAGTTAGATTAAAAGAAGAAAAGTTGTAGATATAACGAAATATTATTAGGGATCAAAGGGTTAATGAAGAGAAGGGGGAGGGTGGAGTTTATTGGTGAATATGATGGATGATTGGTTTTCAAGAATGGATAAATTTGTAACTATCTTATTTGTTGAATTTATTAGGATGTTTCTCAACTTTCAAGGCTTTTCTAATGATTCAAGAGGTATAGTGGGGGTGTAGGTGGGGGTGTAGGTGCAAGGATTTTGGATTGATTACAGAAAATCAGGGGTTTGGTGTTATGGTAATGCTAAAAAATAGTCTCTTTAGTATTATAATTATGACGAGTACAAATTATATGTTCTTTGAGGCATATTTGGATAGATCTTCTAGTTGGTTGATGTAGGATTTACCAAAAAACAAGGGATTTGGTAAACACCTTGAGATGAAAGAGGGTTAGATTTTATCTTTGATGCTTTTGAAAAGTTTCTTAAGTGTTTTGTGAGGTTTGAAGTAAGTTATGATATTATTTTTTTTGAAGATCTTAGAAATGTGATCAATGATTCTGTGAATATAATGGAGTGAAATTTGGTCTCGAGGAGAAGAGGTAGGGAGGGGGTTCTTGGGTTTAGGGTGGAGAGTGGAATATAAAGCTATGTTGGATTGAGAGATATAATAACCATTGGCTTGAAAGGTGTTAATGAGAATGTATTCTTCTTTTTTTAATGTGTTGTGGGTTTGAAATTTAGATGGCTATGGATAATAGAGTTTTAATAACAACATATTTTTGAGCAGGGTGGTGGTGGGATTGAGAATGAAGATATATATGGGTATGATATTTTTACAATATACTTGATGTGAGAGTGATCCATCAAGTTGTTGGGTGACTAGAACATCAAGGAATGGAAGTACATTATCTTGATGGGTTTCCATGGTAAATTTGATGTGGGGATATAAGCTGTTAAGATGGTCAAAGAATGACATAAAGGATGAATGGCCACGGAGCCAAATGATGAAGGTGTCATCTACGAACCTAAACCAACATTTTGGTTTGAGAGGAAAATTATCTAGGGATATATATTCAAAGTGTTCCATGAAGACGTTTTCTACCTTGGGGAATAGGGATGACCCATTGTTGTTCCTTTATTTTGTTCATCGAATTTATCTTTGAAAGTTAAGAAAGTAGTAGTAAGACATATTAATAAGAATTAATTTTTGTGGATCAACCAACTTGGAAATAAGGTCCATGGATTCCAGAACATGGATTTTAGTGAAAAGGGACACAACATAAAAATGACCATAAGGTCTTGGTCATCTAGATGGATATTGTGATTTTTGTGGATGAAGTTAGTGTAATAGTTTATGAAGGTGTTTTTCCTATAAAAGGTTGAAGCTTATAGGTTAAGAATATGGCTAAGGCATAGGTTAGGGAACCTATAGTGTTGACAATGGGCATAAGGGGGTTATCATTCTTGTGAATCTTGGGTTGACTATAAATTTTGGGGGGTTGTGGATTGTGTGGAAGAAGGTACTTTATTATAGAGGGGTTAAGGGAAAAGGATTTGATGACTTTGGTGACCAAGTTGATAATTTTGATTATGGGATTATTGGAGAGATTTTTGTAGGAAGAGGAGGAAACAAGATTGAGTAATTTGGCTTCACAGTCAAAGGTGTTGATGATCACATATGTGTTGCCTTTATATGCTTTTAGAATAACAACATTGGGGTTGTTATTAAGATGATAAAGGGCATCGACCTCTTTTTTAGAGAGGTTAGCTTTGAGAAGTTTTGATGAGTAGAGGATTTGGACATACTTTTGTTTGATCTCTTCTACTTTATGAACGACAAGGGAAGGGGTAATATATTAAATGGAACAGAGGATGAATTCAATTGGAATGTAGTGAGGGGAAACCATATATTTGAATATTTTTTGGTAAAGATTCTCTAGATCTCATTCCTAGAAAAAATGAGTTGAAACTAATATGAAGAGATCCATCAAAAGGATGGCCATAATGATTCCCACATCAATTGACATAACATAAGATAAAAGTAAAAATCTTTCTATGCTAATAGATGTATAGAATTCAAACATAGTGGAAACTACCTAGTCAATGACGATTAATGAATGTCATCTATTGAACGCAATAAAGCCTATCAATGATGAAAGTAAGTACTATCGTGCTACCAATACTCAGGTTTATCTATTAGAGAAATGCATTACAGTTGATAGGAGTAAACCTACCAATGATAAGGAAATGATGAATTCTTCCATACTGGCATGCGAAAAACTCATTGGATGTGAAAGAAAACCAAGAATGACTTGAATTAGGAAATGGTTCACATAGATGATCATGCCAACTAAGGAATGGTCAATAAAGGTTATAAATTAAAAAGTTCCCTCAAACAATAACATGGAATAACGAATGACTTGGGAAAAAATTAATTCCAAAAGAGACCAATAATATAAATTATCTAGGCATGAGGAATTGAGGTACAACTCGATAACAAATAGGAAGAGTAACTGATCGGGAATAGATCAAATGTCAACTCAACACCATAGTGAAAATCCTAAGGCATTACTAATCCCAATAGTAGAGATAGAGGACTCAAAACAACTACTTTGTTCAAGGATGACATAGATGATAACAAAATTCATAAATTGATAATAAAGATCTTTATTCCTTCCTCCCTCCCCCCTCTCTTTTTAAAAATATTTGACTTTTTTTTAATCTTTTTCATATTTTAAATATTGAAAAAGAAAAAGAGAATGCTAAAAGAAAATGGAGGAGATACATTTTGTAGGGTAAGTGACTAAGTTCCAAGTGCATATAACATACTTATGCAAGAAATAAGTAAAATCCATTGTGCAAGTATGGACACTCACAAGTTTCTCCCCTAGGGTAAATCACATTTGAAAGAGGAAAAAAAATAACAAGGGAAAACAATGGAAAATAAAACAAAGGTGACAAGAAAAAATTGAAGCAAATTGTGATAAAGCATTAAGTAAAGCAACACAAGAAGAAATAAGTGAAGTGACTATTGACCTAAAATCTACTTTGGGCTCAACATGATGTTTATCACTTTAATTTCTTCACAATATGGACCGAGGTTGCTCTTAGCAGCCCATTGTGCTCCAGGTCCAATCAAAGGAAGTGGTAGGATTCATAGTTACTATGGCCCTTTCCCATTAAAGAGTATCAATGGATTTCATTTAGAGGTTTTATTTGAGCACATACTAACTTATCATACATTGGAAGAGTATCAAACAACAATTTCAAGTCACTTGATATTAGTTCAAGTCAGTTACAAGGTGTTAGGTTTAGTTGGGTTAGTTCCTCCAATATGAATACGAGGGATTGTAGCAATAAAAATATTTCAAATTCATGATGTTCCTTAGCCTACTATCACCTATTGTAAATATGCATAACAATTATCAATACCCTCATGTCCATCAACATCTTGACGAGACCCAAGCGGGCTCATTCCAACCTTGTCTGGCTTGTCCTAGAACCGTTTTCTTTTTCCCATAGGGGAGGTCTTCCCAAGATTATTTTTGAGTTATGAAAGCATCCCATATAAAAATTACCTATTTCAAGTATGCTCAATTTAGATTTGATGAACTGAGGACTTAGTTTGCAAAAATTTCAACATTGGCCCATTTCGCTTGTCACTGGGTAGGTCCTGTGAGAATAGGGTCTTTCGTAACGAATAAATGAAATATGTTCATCGTATGGAAAATAAAGTGGTGTCACCCTATACGGATAAGGATAATATTTTTGAGAGGCTATCATGAGCCTAATTATGAGTTCATATGACCAGTCTACGAAGGGCACAACTTTCACATCTCTTAAATGGACAAAATCCATAACAATGACTTCCTCATAAATTTATGTTCTTATATATTATTTGAAAGGAAAATAATTCCTAGATGTGATATAGGGAAGTGTTATACCTTTCCAATGGTATATCTTATTTCTGGTTTTGACCCCCGGTTGGTGAGAACGAGCCTTTGTAAAATCATGACTAGTTTCAGAGGCCAGGTTCGTAATAGTGGTTCATTGTTAAAAAAGTGTCATTTATAGGATTCCAATAAAAAAATAAAGGATTCCATGCTGTATTAGACTCTAAGGCCTTTCCAACTATGCCTCATTTTCCTCATTTTGACATCGGATGACCTAGTTAGAGCTATCACAAATCTCTAAACTGTTTGAGACGGGACAATCTAACCAATTGGCATGGTGGGTTTCAGGGTAGTCAAAGAAGGGATTAACAAGCTCATCACAAAATTTCCTTACCACCTCATCAAATTCCTCGTCGATACCATTCTATAGATACCTTTTTTCCTCGATTGGACATTGTATGATGATGTGGCATCTTTCTCAAGAATAGGCTTTTTGTGGGCCCCACAAGCAAATTAAGGTTTGAGACCGCGAACTTTCTGAGCCAAAATTGAGGGTCTAGGTGGTGTTGGATCATATTACTTATGGAATATTCTTAAATATATCGTCGATACCTTTTAGACAACATGCTTCGTGTTCAATTCTGACCCTGTCTCATCTAGCACCATTTTCAAGCTCAATTAATGACGTCGTGGTCAAAGTCAAAGTCAAATCTTTGACTTGGCATAGATTTCAAGGAAAATAAATTATAAAAAAATTAAAATAAAAGAAAAAAGGGATAAAAAGGAGAGCATGCCATGCATCCTCTCATGCAAAATTAGGAATTAAAAAAAAATGAAAAGAAATACAACCCCCCCCTCTCCTCTCTCATGCTCATTTCATAGGTGCATTGGAGGAGGAGAGAGGTCTCACTTCGCAAATATGGTTCTAGAGAAGATGAGGATTTTAGGAAAAGCATGGAAAGAAGAGGGAATAGATCATCTAAAAAAACCCACCATAGAGAATAAGTTTCCTCAGTCAATTCACTATATTGTTCAAGCAATGTTAATTTTAATCTCTGTCAAAGTGTTTTTTTGCTTGTTTTTTTTTTTTTGTATCTAGGGGAATCGGTAATGACGACGGTATCTGGCTCATGCGACACGGGGTCGAATCCCGCTGGCTGCCTTATATCCCCTAGGGAGAACCACACCACCCGCAATCCTGGCCTTTAGATAAGACGAGGTTTGAACTCGTGACTTGCTTAGCAGCATGAATGCCTTAACAACACGCCCGCTGGCCACTAGACCACACCCCTCCGGGTTGTTTTTTTCTTGTTATGCCTATTTAATTGTTGGTTTGAATTAGTACCAAAATTGTTTCAATGCTTAAATGGATGGCTTAGTGTATGGGTTATTGCTAGTGCAAGGTTTTGTTTGTTGGTTGATCGTTTCTTTGATGGTCGTGAGTTTTTTGAGAAATATTTGCATGGGGGAGGGGATTCGAACCCATGTTGGACACTAGGCCCAAGCCTCCAAGGCCCCCTAAAAAAATATCAAATTAATAAGTTTTTCCTAAAAAATTATAGGTCTATACCTGTTAAAATGGAGGCCAAGGGGTTTGAACCCCTTTCCCCCACTCAAAGACCCAAAATTAGTGCTAAAAACCACAAAGAGAAGGGAAGAGGGGTCGAAACCGTGACCTCCCATCCCCATTTTCAAAGTTAAAACCCACCTTTTAATAAAATATTAAAATGGAGCTGACACACCATCCCTCGGCTTCCTGCATGCATGAAACACCACCATCACATTGCTCAAGGGGGAGGCATCGTCAACTCTACAAGAAGACCACCACCCGTCCACCTTCTCGTCCGCCCATCGACCACCTTCTCTATCAATTGACCTGTCACTTTTTCATTACAAAATCCCCATCTCTCGTTCCTCTTCCTACATACTCCGCCCCACTCTCGCTGAACCTCCATCTGACACCACGTCCTCTCGGCTTAAACACCTCTCCCAGCCGAACCCCCGATTGCCTCTGCACTTCAGAACCCGACCCATCACCTTCGGATGACGCTCCTCCATCGCCAAGCCACCTCAGTCGGCCTACAAATAACATATACCAAAGAGAAGGGGGATGAGGGTTTTCCAGCCACCTGGGTGGATCCGCCAAAATCATCGTCATCGACTCTTCAATAAACAAAAATGGATTTTTTGATTTGTTTAATCTGTGGT
>JZKD02S0000003.1:2007428-2023783 GCA_000966675.3 Picea glauca
GAATTTCACCATTCACTATACAATATATACAATGTTTTTAGGTATTCCGTAGATACCAAAACCCTAATCCCTAAAACCAGGATTATTTTTAGTAAACTGCTAAAAATAGAAAAAATCACCCCCCAAAATTTTTTAGGGCGCTGACTCGAACCCCTTTGGCCCTAGGCTATGCCCGGTGTCGAACGTTGTGCATAACAAAGGGGGGCCATACCTGCCCCCCCTGGGACTCCCCTAGGAAAGCACTCGGTGCACACGACACAAACAAAGCACTACTATGAGTGATCGTTAGACACAGTTGTCATATCTGATGCACCCACACACACATGCAAAGAATATAACACATACCCAACAGGAACACCCTTCCAAGATTCAGGCCCGGGTCCCCTTTTTGTGAAATCAATCCTGGATTGAAGCCTTCATTCACCGACTCTCGAGGATACTTAGAGGAATCTAGGGGGGATTAAATAAAGTCTAAAAGGTGCCTAAATAGTGGGAGTTTCCTCACTTTCAGTGACCAAACTCAATAGCCCCCTTCCCTTCAAAGTAGCTTGAGTTTTTCCCAAGACTTGGGCCTTAATCCTGGTGAATATAATAGCTATTGATGGCCTTGGACACCATGAAGCCACCATACCTTATAGCTGTAAAACATGGAAGTAATCAATATTCCATTGGGATGGCAAAAATCCCAAGGAAAATGATGAGTTGGCACCCATTTTTTCATTTTCCATAAATAATTTTTTGTAAAACTTCATGTCTTAAATGGTTTACTTTTTGGATTAAAATATTGCAATTAAAGTATCAAGTCAAATAAGATTTGATTTCTTTTTGGAAAATGACAAAACACTTTAGGTTTAGTTCACTTGTGACTTTTCCAAAAGTGACAAGTGTCTTTTGATATAATCCTAGCCTTCTCCTCTCCCTTATAAATAAGAGGAAGAATTTTGTACAAAGGGAGACTGGTTGGATGTAGCATTAAAGCTCTATTGAATTTTCTCTAAAGAGTTCTATGTGTTTGTTTGTACTTGTTCTCCTTTCGGTTGTTGGATTTGTTTTCTTTCTACTTAAGGGTTGAGGGGTAGTAGTAAATACTTATTATGTTAGCTATATCTAGGTGGGATTATTTAGATAGGTATTTTTTGTTGCTTCCTTGGGTTTAGCTTGTGTAAGAGTTTCCTTCCCCTTAAGGGATGATTTTTCCTCAAAGCATTGATTTCATCTTTCCCTGGGGACTTTCACCTTGTTTCTGGATTGTTGGTGATAAATCGTTGGTTGCAGAAGTTTGTAAGTTATTTTCAATGAATATTTTTTCTTTTTGAATCATATAGCTTGCAGTTCTTCCCGTAGTGAATTTTTCTTGGAGATTTGCGACATACGTTCCTAGTTGCACCAACCATTCCACTGGTAAAACCATGTTTATTCCAAAAAGAGGTAGAGAATAGTACCTGATTTGTAACTTCAAATTTTGGACATTTATTGAAACCTTATGGCATCCTCCAAATCCTTGGATGGGTTCGCCATCAATAGTTGTAACCATGATATTTTTGACAGGGTACACAAAAAGATTTAATTGTCTCATGAGATTAATATCCACAATATTGTGGGTGCTTCCTGAATCTACTAATATTGTGATATATTTTCCTTTTAGGATTCCTGTGAGATTCATGGTATCTAGTTTCATTATTTTGTGATCATTTCAAACAAAATTACAAGTTTTGTTTCTTGACTACTATGGATGGTACCACTATTCCTCAAATGCGGTGGAATATAATGAGTTGTAAATGGTTGCATTTATTTTTCTTGGATTGTAACCTTGCAATTTTCCTTACAACCTTGTTTAATGCATGTAATTGATGCTAATGACACGTTTGGTGATTCTTCTTAATCTGACATGCCTTCTTCAATATGAACCTCTACCTATTTTTCGTTAATGATTTTGCAATGATATAGTTTTTCGGATGCACGTATATGTCCGACAAACCATTTTTTACCACAATTACAACATTTATTTTTCTTTCTTCTTTCTTCATCATCATTAGATTTGCTTATGGAAGTGTCTAATGGCCTATCATATTCATGTTTGTTAGGATTTTTATTTATACATTTTTTACCCAATGACCAATTGTCTCCATAGAACCTGCAATCAATGTCTTTTCATTATGAATATGTCTTAACAATTTTTTGTAACAATGACCTTTCAAAAATTTTCTCTGTAGCTTTAGCCTTACATATTTTTGTCTCCATACATGTGATATTGTGTAAATTTAATTCGTTCCATATGTGAGATTTTAGAATGGTTATATACAATCAAACTAGACATTTAATAGATAATTTGAGTACTCTTATGGCTAGTGTTTCCTAGTCACGAGTGAAATCATCCACATTTCCTTTCTATTGTAGTCTCACAAGTTCTGTAAAAAACTCTTCTTCTTTGATATCTTGGAATATTTAAAAAAAAATACTTTTTAACTTTATCCAAATTATTGCGTAACCAGTTTTATTCCACCACATGTACTAGTTATAGGCATCTCCCTCCAGTTGCATGGATGCATGCTTGATTTTCTCATCGTCATTATATGCCATAGATTTTGAAATATTCTTCGGCTTTATTAAACTAGGCTACTCCTTGTTTTTCATTCCCGTCAAATTTGGACAACTCAAGTTTATCTTTTTATGGATATGTAAAGATGGTATAAGGAGGACATGGGTTACGAACTACCATACCCTAAGGTATGTTTTTTTTGGGGAACTGCTGTGTTAGATGGGGGTATACTTATTTGGGGATTAGCCCAATTAAATGGGGGAATATATAATTGTGGTATGGTTGTGTTTAGCGGGGGTATATTCATGTGTTGATCGAAGGCACTGGAAGGGATTGACGGTGGATTAGTATCATTTGAATAATTTTGTAGTGGGTCAACATTTCCTTTTGTTATGAGATTTATTAATTCTTCGTGATTTTTATCCATCTTGGTATTTAATTTTACTTGCTCTAGTTGTAATTGGGAAACTATATTGCTCATTTTAGTTTGTTGATATAGTAAGATGTTGTTATTTTGGCTGATCAACTCTTGTAATAAGTCATGCTTTTCTTGCAATTCCTCCATTTTTTTTATTGAGATCTCTTGTTGTCATCATTCTAGTTACTAGAAGAGTGGTTTAATCCATTTTCTTTGCTGATTTTATTTATAAATTTTCACGAAATTTCAATCCTATTGAATAATTATTTTACTGATCATATGGTCTTCTAGTGTTGTATGAAAGAGGCCGTATGGAAAATTGTACAAATTTTTATTTATGATAGTTGTATGATGGTTGGGTGCGCCATTCATATGAATGATTTTGTATTGCAGAAACATGGAATGGTATGATGTACGATGTGCTAGGTATGAAAAAGGCAGACTGGGTTGTATGACGAGTTGTGCGGTGACTGGATGAGGTACGTCGATGATGTGGAAGTGTACTACATGCTAATGGTACTACCGAAAACTGTTGGGTCGCTCTGATACCAATGTAAGAGAAAATATGCTCGAGGCTTGAATTATTTATTAAATAATTCTTTAGATAAAAAATATGGTATTCCTTTACATTGACGGGGGAATTCATTTAAATAATACCCCATGGGATTTTGAATGAAGAGTCATGACTTTTAGTCATGAATCTTTATTAATTTTATTTATTATTTTATGTCTTTATCTTTTATTTATTTATTTAATATTGTCTTTATCTTTTCTTTATTATTTATTTATTATATATAATAGCTTGCTGGTTTTCACTTACTAAGAATTGTTTTTGACTTGTTTAAAGTGATTTTGTGTATATTTCACGAAGGAACTAGACATATTCAACCATAGTTAGTGGCCAGGAGAGGTCCCTTAGGACAACTCTTAAAATATTTTTGTTGTTGTTGTTGGTTATATCTATCTATTTCTCTTTTCTTTTATTCTTCTTTAGATTTAGCTTTTTGTCCATTTATATTGCTATTTTAAATAGGAAAACTGACCATTTTGGTCAGTTTACCCTTCCCGGACAACCATCTTAGTTGTTTTTTTTAATCATTCTAACTTCCAATTTTCTATTCTTTTAGTTCAATTTTTTTGTTAAAAAACATTAAAATTTCATTACTTACCTGGTAGGAGTTAATTGGTTGCTTGTTTTACTTCACCTAAGTGAATATAGTTACCAACTTAACGAGAACTCTACAGTGTTCTTAATTTTTTGGGGGTCACATTTTTTACCTTGTTTTGATAAGTTGTGCTACTAGTAGCACCCCCCTCCCTTTGTAGGTTGTTTTTTGATATTTTAAATCTTATTATCCGTAATGTATCCACATTATTTTTTTAAATGCTTTATTTTTCATTTATTTTCTAATTTTTCTATTTTTTTCAACGATGTTTTTAATCATTTTCCCATGCTTCTTTCAATGTTAAAAATGTTGTATACTATTTAATTTTTTGAAATTACGAATTTTCATATAATTGTGTCTCCTTAATTAATTTATGGTTCCATACTTTTTAAATATAGTGGAAAATATCATTTTTAACACATTTTTACCTTTACTTCAATACATAGAAAAGACTTGTAGTTAAATAACACTATTTTTAAATATTTAGCAAAACAATATACATTTTAAAGCCATATATAATTCAAAAACTATACATTTTGGTACTTATCCATTTAAAATAACATGTCAAATAAACCATATTCATGCCCATAATTAAACCTAAAAGGTGTTTTTTTTTTAAATTAACATTTTTTTTCTATATTTTTATACATTTGAAGTAAAAAAATGACAACATTTAATATCATTTTCCTTAGTATAATGATTCAAAAACAAATAAAAGTAAAAAGAAAATAATAAAAAAGATTCATCATAAAACAACAATAGATACATATTCATTTTTATTTTAAAATCTAAAAGTCAAAACATTACAGTTATAGTACTACATAAAAAAATTGCAAAATTGAGTATCTTTTTCAAGGGATTCTTAAAACTAATAAAAAATATCATATATCCCAAATTCATCATTCTCAACAAACACATTATCATCTTCTTGGACACGATTTTGTGCTTCCATTGTGTTATTTTGCTCTTCCGTTGGGTCTTTGATATCCGCAAGTTCTCCAAAGTGATCCTTTCCAATCAATCCTCCTTATGGTACTTGAGGTTCCTTTGACATTTTTTCCACCTTTGATTCATTAAAATATCCTTTCCTCAAGCCAACTTCTTTCATTTCATCTAGAAAAGCTAGAATAGCATAAATTCTTTACTGAATAAAACTGCACTGTAGTGGGTCACTTTCAATGGTTATGCAATTTCTTACTTTCAGTAAGGAACACGCTAGCGTTGTACCTAATCACCAAATAAAAAACAAATAATTAAGTTAAATAATGTAAAAAAACATAAATTAAAAACAATAAAGATTGAAGTATGATTTCATAAATGTTAGATCATAATTCTTACCAGAACCCGAGAACAAATCCAAAACCCAATCTCCTTCATTTGAAAATGTATCTATAAGATAATTATTTAATACTTGTGGATTTTGATAAATGTTAACAATATGTCCTTTCAAATCCTTTTCCCCATATGTTATCTTCCCAACCACAACATTGTAAACCAATAAACTACCAGGATTCCCTCCATCCTTTACATTGATAAGAGCAGAATTATAAGAATCATCTTTTGTCCATCTTACAAGATGTGTACTCTCAATATCACGTGTAAATGTTTCTCTATTCGAGCTTTGAATATTAGGCTTGTGCCTGTAACATAAAAAAGTTCAAATTCAATTAACTTGTGAATTAATAAAATTGATTTCTAATATTAATAGCTAAACATACACTTTCGATAACTTACCAAAAAAGTTGCATCCCTATCTTTTCTTTTCCCTTGAAGCTTGATTTTACTAATCCTTGTTGTGTGTCTGAATGAAAAAACACAAATCTCCAAAATGGTGATTTTGTGACTTCGATAAATCCCATAATCACTTTGTTGAAATCTTGGTAAGTATAGGGCTCAATAGCATATCCAATGTTTTGGATATTATAACCATGAGGGCTATCCAAAATAACCGGGGAGTATTCATTTTTAGGAACAATATTTTCAATTTGTTCACAATCATCTAATATCACTTTATACTGAACAATGTCGAGCACATTCCAAATTGTAGTGATCAAGAGTGTCATCAGGTTCAACATTTCGAACACAACTCCTTCTTTCTCTTTCAAACTTGGCTTTTTGAATAAAATTTTTGAAGGTGATGCAGATACCCCCTGCCTTAGTAGGTTCTGCATGACATCCCGGTCTTAGGATCGTTCACGAATTCACTTTTGAGCGAAGCGACTCCTTGGGATCCCTATCGGAACCTCAACATTCGATCCACAGGTCCTTGTCCGAAAACCTCCCTTGCACGTGACATGCACAAGGTGTAAGTTCTCACCTACTCACAGCTTCCAACACGATCGTGATCATTTCCTGAAATTTGATTTCGGGTTTCGATATTTTCTCAGTCCTGATATCAAAAGTCCTTGACTCCTCAATCTCTCGGTCTCCGAAATGTTGATTTGCCGAATTGGCTTTAGTCATGGTTAGCCCCCTGGGCTACACTCTTAATTCATATGACCACTTCCCATATGGCCGCAGTCCCTTTTGGGGTTCATCGACGCAAAGCACCCGGCTTCCTGTCTTCAAGACTCCTGAAAAGCTGATTTCCAAAATGCCAAAATACCTATTTCTCGGCTTTCTCCTCCTTTCGCGATTTTGGGTTTTCTGATGCTGAAATGCTTGGTTCTCATATCCTCGGAACTCCTAAAGTTCCAAACTCCGAAATTCCGATGAATACACCCATCCTCCGCGTCCCGTGCTATTCCTCAGTAACTTCGGGTTTTCGCATTTTGGGCTTTCCCGATGCAAGGTTTCCTCCAGTCCCTGCTCCTTAGACTTCCCAGTATCCGAAATACCGATACAGTCCTTTCAATCCTAGCCAGGATTAATGGCTGTGATCCACTCTCAAATCAACGGTCCTGATCCTTTCGGGATCTCTGTTCCTAAGACCCCAGATTTCATGTCCTCAGGATCTCCAAAATCTCGATATCCGGTATGCCGAAATCTGGGCTTTTCCTCATGACTCGGCAACACTCCTTCTACGCTTTCGAGAATTTGTGTTTCAGAATTCCACGACTCCTAGCACAACAATGCCTTGTCCTCTTGTACTCCTGGTATCCAAAATACCGAAATACCAAAATCCCGAAACTCCAGTCCTACTTCTCCTGAGCAGGATCAACGGCTCAAAGCCTCCCCTAATCCAACGACTCAGATTCTTTTAGGATTTTATGGGTCAAGAGTTCCAAAATCTCACCCCTGCATCTTCCGGTAGTTGAAATACCGAAATTCTCTTTTCATGACTTTTCTCCCGATGTCTGGATCACTCCACGTGTCCTCCGCTTGGACGATTCTGATTCTTTCGGTCTTCGGGACTCCGCAAATCCAACGAAACTGACCCTCTTGTCTCCCAAATCCCCAGTATCCGATTACCCTGTGATTCCCCCCCAATCTTCACCACGTCTCCTCCCACAGATGGACAACTCTGATTTCTTTCAGGACTTTGCCAGATGTGAAGTTGAAAGAGTCTCCCTGCTCTGTTTCCGATGTTTGAATCCCCGATATGAAAGGATCTCATGACACATGTCCTCCTCAGATGGACGACTCGGATATCTTTAGGACTTTGGGACCCGTGAGTTCTAATCTCCTGGTCCGCTGTCCTCAGAACCTCCGAACTTCCGAAGTTCCGAAATCCTAAATCCCGATGCCTCTGCCCTGTTGGGACATTTCCAAATTCTCTGCTCTGTTCATGAGTATTAAACCTCGTGCTCCTTTCGGCAGATCTGAAGGCTATTGGCTATCTGCATGATATCCGATGGCTCAGATCTTGTTCTCCCATGCTCTCCTCCTGCTATTACCTGGACATGAAATTTCAATGGTCCATATCTTCCCTTCAGCCTGATCTTACGACAGCTGTGCTCCTTGTTGAGATTACGCTTTCTTCCTTTGTCGTGGAAGATTTCCAACGTATCAAAGGCCTCCACCCTTGCTCCTGATCCCAAGCCTATTCTCTACAATTCTGTATGTGTTTCTCGAAAATGCTTTCCCTCCCGAGCTTTTGGGATTCCAAACTCTCCAAAGAGTTCCTTGACCTCTGCGACTTCTGCAACTATGGCTTTGTGCATGAAAGCACTACTCCTCCTGATTTTCTCTCCTTGAATCCTCAAAGGATTCTTCAACTTTTGTGATCCTTGTAGAGTCTTTTCACGTGCGAAGATGCTATCTCTTCTGAGCTTTTCCTGTAACTTCGACCTCTAAGGAATTAACGCTTTTTCCTTCTCCCTCAGATGGAGAATCTAATTCCCTCCTGGAACTCTTTTGCTCAAGCAACTTCTTGCTGGGTCTGCAAGGTGTTCAACAACCCTGTGAAGATCCCTCCTTGGAATCTTCTCTATCTTTGAACTCAAAGAGTTCTCTCTGTGATCTCTGTCACCTACTCAATGCCCTCCTGGCAGAGTGTCCAGAATCCTCAGTGATTCTATTTCTCTATGAACTCACAATAGAGTTTCTCCTCAACACTTTGTGCCTGTGCTCAATGCCCTCCTAGTAGAGCTCTATAGAACCCTCAGTAGTTCTATCTTCCTCCTGAACTCAACAGAGTTCCTCTCCTCAATGCAACCCGTGCATATTCTCAATGCCTTCCTGGAAGATCTCTTCCAGAATCCCGTAGTGATTATATATTCTGTTGTGTTCTCCTCTACATAGTCTTACCTCCAGGGTATTCAACAACCTTGAGGTCTTCCTTTGAGTCAATGATTCCAGTTGATGTGCCCTCCTAGCACGTCCTTGTCCAAATTCTGAAGAATTGGAAATGCACTCTATGCACTGGCTCTCAGAACCCACAGTCTTCTGTCATTCCCTCTTGGCATGAAGCCTCAAAGAACTCCAACCTGAAATCAAAGAACTCTATAGATAGAAAAACCTATCTGTCCCTATAAATGCACATCCACAACATACATTCACAACATAAATATAACACACATAGACATTCACACAACACAGACAATATGCAGGAAAAAATGCTCTGGTTTGTATTAATATCAAATGCCTCCTTTACAAGGTGTTCCTGAGCTCAGACTTTGACAGAGTCTCGGCTCCTCCTCTCTGCTCTCTTCTCTAATTCTTGCTACTTTTCCTCTTTTTTTTTTTCAAAATAAGATCCAAGATCTTTTACATGAGGGGGCTCTTTGAGCTCTTCCCTCCAAGCTACCTACTCTATTCAATTACATTGAATTTACAATGAATGGGTTGTCTAGTCCAGATCAGAGCTAGATTCATCCTTACAACCATTAAAGGCTATCTACATATAAAGCCTACATATAGGCAAAACCTTTTGGATCTAACAACCTTACAAACATTAAATGTGCTTGATTCAAATTCAAATTTGAATATGAGAGGGCTGCGCCTCTCTTCCACATTGAATGCGTGCGCTGAGTTGGATGGATGGCTGACACATGGATGGCTTGGGGAGATTCTCCTGCATCATACTCCTCTCCTAAAAATTTCATGAGCTCTTGCTCATGAGCTTCCCATCTCGGCTATTGAAATCCTCCTAGATCCCAAGCAACTCTTCGGAGCTGTCTCTCTGCTCCATCGTTTTGCTGCTGTTGTTGTTGCTACTTTGTTGCTTCTCTGGTAGTCTCCCTTCTACTCAGCTTCTCCTTGTTGGTAGTCTCTTGTGATCTGATCATCATCCCCCTGATCTCATTGATCACCTCGTCCAACTGTTGCAATGGTTGTTTTTTTTCATGCAGTCTCCTCTGCTGCAAATTCTTTCTGCAAATGGGCAGATCACTAGGATCTCCCATGCCATCTCTTGTGGCCTTAACTTGCCACCTTGTTGCATATTTTTCCTCTGCAATCTCATTACTGAGCTGCCGCTCAACCTCTTCATCTGACAGTTTGACTGTCATCTCTCCCTGTGTGGCACTAAGTGTCCACTCTGCTGTAGTCTCCTCTGCAGTCCCCTCTTGACTGACCTATTATTCAACCTCTTCTTCTGACAGTGTTGCTACTGCCATCTCTCTTGATGGTATGTCTCCATCTTCTTCCAGTTGCTCCTCAGCCTAGAAATCTTCTTCACTATTTTCCAACCTCATATGTTGGATGTGCATGCTTTTCACCTCTACCGTTCTCTCCAGGGATTCAATTTCTTCATACAGATCAACAAAGCTCATGCTATCCACTTCTTCTTCTTCTTCTGCTACGAGCTCCAATGTTGCAGTCTTTTCCTTTTTAGCTTCCCGACTGAAAATTTTGAGCCATTCGAATTCCTCCAATGATAAAAAAGTGTGTCTGACCCTCCTCCTCTGTCATCTATCCTTGATGATATGAACTCAACTCTGAGTTCATCTGCTCTCCCTTTCCCTCCTGGAAATATGGGATTTCTCTGTTGTCCTCTTGACAGTCTGTGAGATCCTCGGATCTCATATTATTTTCCTCTTGGCAATATGAAATTCCCTGGCTATCCTCTTGGTAGTCTATGAGATCCTGTAGTGATCTCATCTCATTTCCCTCTTGGAAATTGGGAATTTCCTCTCTGCTCACCTGGTAGTCTTTGCACACATGACAGTCTCTGAGACCCTCAGCTGATCCCATGCCATCCTCACTACTGAGGTTTCTCCCATCCTTTGGTTCACACACTTGAACCATTTTCTCTTCTGGTTCATTGATGTTTTTAGCATGCCTCAACCATCCCTTTAAAAGCCTCTGCTGTTTTCTGGCCAATAGTTCCTTGACTGGCCATTTTACCTTCGTCTTCATGGGCCATTCATATACCCATATCGAATTAGCATTCTGCTGCATCTGAAATGCAAGCTCCTCCATTCTCGCTCTGATATCAGCGAGGTATTTATCTCTTCCAGCATTTTCCTGCTGCTAATGGATCTTCTTCCCACCGCGTGCATGACCTTCAGTAGCCATTCTGCCTACTGTTTATCTGTTCTCTTGATAGATCTGCTGTCACTCAGCAACCCTGAGTGATTCCAGCTTTAATTTACAGTCCTCTTGACTAGTTCTTTTGACTGTCGCCTACCTGATTTAATCACCACAAAGCATCTTCAATACTTTGTCTTCCTTTGCATGTCTCTGCAAGCTGCCTCTGATACCACTTTGATGTATATCAGAGTATCTTCCTTCTTTCTCTCTCTGCCTGAAATATACAAACAGATTCAAGCTCTGATACCACAATTGATGCAGATACCCCCTGCCTCAGCAAGTTTTGCACGACCTCCCGGTCTTAGGATCGTTCATGAATTCACTTTTGAGCCGAAGAGGCTCCTTGGGATCCCTATCGGAACCTCAACATTCGATCCAAAAGTCCTTGTCCGAAAACCCCACCTGCGTGTGACATGCACAAGGTGTAAGTTCTCACCTACTCATAGCTTCCAACACGACCATGATCATTTCCCGAAATGTGATTTTGGGTTTCAGGACTTCCTAAGTCCTGATATCAAGAGTCCTTGACTCCTCGATCTCCCGGTCTCTGAAATGTCGATTTGCTGAATTGGCTTTAGTCGTGGTTAGCCCCCTGGGCTACACTCTTAGTTCATATGACTACTTCCCATATGGCCTCATTCCCTTTTGGGGTTCATCGATGCAAAGCGCCTGACTTCCTGTCTTCAAGACTCCCGAAAAGACGATTTATGAAATGTCGAAATACCTATTTCCCGGCTTTCTCCTCCTTTCGCGATTTCGGGTTTTCTGATGCCGAAATGCTTGGTTCTCATATCCTCGGAACTCCCAAAGTTCCAAACTCCGAAATGCCAATGAATACAATTGTCCTCCGCATCTCGTGCTATTCCTCAGTAACTTTGGGTTTTCGCATTTCGGGCTTTCCCGATGCAAGGTTTCCTCCAGTCTCTACTCCTTAAACTTCCCGGTATCCGAAATATCGATACAGTCCTTTCACTCCTGGCCAGGATCAACGGCTGTGATCCACTCTCAAATCAATGGCCCTAATCCTTTCGGGATCTCCATTCCTGAGAGCCTGGATTTCATGTCCTCAGGATCTTAGAAATCCCGATATCCGGTATGCCGAAATCTGGTCTTTTCCTCGTGACCCAACAACACTCCTTCTACACTTTCAGGAATCCGCGTTTCAGAATTCCACGACTCCTAGCACAACAATGCCTTGTCCTCTCATACTCTCGGTATCCGAAATACCGAAATACCGAAATTCTGAAACTCCAGTCCTACTTCTCCCTAGCAAGATCAACGGCTCAAAGCCTCCCCTGATCCAATGGCTCAGATTCTTTCGGAATTATATGGGTCAAGAGTTCCAAACTCTCACCCCTACATCTTCTGGTAGATGAAATACCGAAATGCTCTTTTCAGGACTTTTCTCTCGATGTCTGGATCGCTCCACGTGTCCTCCACTTGGACGATCCCTATTCTTTCAGTCTTCGGGACTCCGCGAACCCAATGACACTGACCCTCTTGTCTCCCGAATCCCCAATATCCTATTAACTGGTGATTCCCCCCCGATATTCACCATGTGTCCTCCCACAGATGGACGACTCTGATTGCTTTCGGGACTTTGCCAGAGGCAAATTCGAAAGACTCTCCCTGCTCTGTTTCCGATGTTCGTATCCCCGATATGAAAGGATATCGCGACACGTGTCCTCCTCAGATGGACAACTCAGATATCTTTGAGACTTCGGGACCTATGAGTTCTAATCTCTTGGTTCGCTGTTCTCAGAACCTCCAAACTTCTGAAGTTTCAAAATCTGAAATCCCGATGCCTCTACCCTGTTGGGACTTTTCCGGATTCTCTGCTCTGTTCGTGAGGATTAAACCTTGTGCTCCTTTCGACATATCCGATGGCTATCGGCTATTTGCATGAGATTTGACAGCTCAGATCTTCTTCTCCCATGTGCTCCTGCTGCTGCTACCTGGACGTGAAATTTCAACGGTCCAGATCTTCCCTTCGGCCTGATCCGACGGCAACTGTGCTCCTTATTGAGCTTGCACTTTCTTCCTTTTCCGTGGAAGATTTCCAAAGTATCAAAGGCCTCAGCCTTTGCTCCTACTACGAAGCCTGTACTCACAGCTTCTGTCTGCATTTCTCGAAAATGCTTTCCCTCCTGAGATTTTGGGATTCTAAACTCTCCAAAGAGTTCCTTGGCCTCTGCGACTTCTGTAGCTATGGCTCTGTGCATGAGAGCACTCCTCCTCCTGAGATTCTCTCCTTGAATCCTCAAAGGATTCTTCAACTTCTGTGCTCCTTGCAGAGTCTTTGCACGTGCGAAGGTGCTATCTCTTTTGACCTTTTCCTGTAGCTTCAACCTCTAAGGAATTAAACCTTTTTCCTTCTCCCTCAGATGGAGAATCTAATTCCCTCCTGGCACTCTTTTGCTCAAGCAACTTCTTGCTGAGTCTGCAGGGTGTTCAACAACCCTGTGAAGATCCCTCCTTGGACTCTTCTCTATCTTTGAACTCAAAGAGTTCTCTTTGTGCGATCTGGCACCTACTCAATGCCCTCTTGGCGGAGTGTCCAGAATCCTCAGTGATTCTGTTTCTCTATGAACTCACAACATAGTTCCTTCTCAGCACTCTATGCCTGTGCTCAATGCTCTCCTAGCAAAGCTCTATAGAACCCTCAGTAGTTCTATCTTCCTCCTAAACTCAACAGATTTTCTCTCCTCAATGCAACCCATGCATTTTCTCAATGCCCACCTAGCAGAGCTCTTCTAGAATCCCGCAGTGATTCTGTCTTCCGCTGTGTTCTCCTATACATAGTCTTACCTGCAAGGTATTCAACAACCTTGAGGTCTTCCTTTGAGTCAATGATTTCAGTTTATGTTCCCTCCTAGTACGTCCTTGTCCAAATTCCATAGAATTGGAAATACACTCTATGCACTGGCTCTCAGAACCCACAGTGTTCTGTAACACCCTCTTGGCATGAAGCCTTAAAGAAATCCAACCTGAAATCAAAGAACTCTACAGATAGCAGAACCTATCTGTCCTTGTAAATGAACATCCACAACATACATTCACAGCATAAATACAACACACATATACATTCACACAACACAGAAAATATGCAGGAAAAACTGCTCTGGTTTGTATTAATATCAAATGCATCCTTTACAAGGTGTTCCTGAGCTCAGACTTTGACAGAGTCTCGGCTCCTCCTCTCTTCTCTCTTCTTTAATTCTTGCTACTTTTCCTCTTTTTTTTTTCAAAATAATATCCAAGATCTTTTACATGAGGGGGATCTTTGAGCTCTTCCCTCCAGGCTACCTACTCTATTCAATTATATTGAATTTACAATGAATGGGCTATCTAGTCTAGATCGGAGCTAGATTCGGCCTTACAACCATTAAAGGCTATCTACATATAAATCCTACGTATAGGCATGGCCTTTTGGCTCTAACAACCTTACAAACATTAAATGTGATTGATTCAAATTCAAATTTGAATATGAGAGGGCTGCACCTCTCTTCCTCATTGAATGCGTGCGCTGAGTTGGCTGGCTGGCTGGTGCATGGCTGGCTTGGGGAGATGCTCCTGCATCAGAAGGTTTCAGGTACTCCATCTGCATTCTTCTTTGGCATCTTTAATGAAACAAACAAACATATAGTTATATATCTATAACTAATCAAATAGAAATAAATTAACCTACAAATGAATAATATGAATGCAATAAATCAACATACCTTTTTGAATGCAACAAAATATTGTTTCAATACTGTTGTAGATCTTGAATTTAGACACTTGAGTTTAATATCATCCCAACTCTCTTCACTCAACATTTTAACAATTTCCTCTTGTATTCTCATATACACCTTGTGATTGAATAAAGTAAATAAATAAAGTTATAATGATATATATAATAAAATACTTAGAACATTGATATGTTAAACTAAAAAAATTAATTTTCTTGTCCTAACATAAATAAAAATAACTCAACAAAATTACTTTTTATGTTCATCACACATTTATTCCATTGACAATTCACCTGACCTTACACGTGATAATATAGCTATGATAAATTTCCCATCCTTCACTCCTTGTATCATTCTCCAAGGTGTTATAGTCATATCGCCTGGAAGATTCTTGATTTCAGGACTTGTCTTACTTGTCCTACATATTAAGGGTTTAACCTTCTTAACTCTCTGATTTTTTATACCAATATTTGTTGGTTGTAGAGCCTAATTATCTTCTTGACTTAAAGATTTGTTTTAGCCTTTATTGGACCCCATTCCTTAATGGGGGGGGATGTGGGGGGGCTTTCATAGTCAATTTGGACCATTCATTATAAGGTCGCATATTTGACGATAGAATTTATTTTATGGTTTTTTTCCCTAGAAGGAAACCCTCTCTTATAAGGGAATTGTATTGCAGCTATGTATTATCGTGAATATTGTATTATGAGAGAGGAGACTATGAGAGATAGCAGAGGAAGTTACAATGGGTGTGTTGTAGGTTGTATCCCTTCATTTTTATCGATAATAAAAAGGAAGGACCTGGCAATTTCTCTCGTGGACGTAACCCACACTGGGTGAACCACATATATCCGTGTCTCTATTATATTGCGTATCTTATGTGTTTTATTTCCACATTCGTTTTATTTTTTTCCCCACTATCCTGTTTTTATAACAACCAATATCAAAGTGAAAGGTAGCTCAAAGGAAAATGGGGTTTCTAGTTCGAGTGGGAGCAATGGTAGAAGATGGAAAGTTTAGGGTCGAGAAATTTAACGACCAAAACTACTAGTTATGGAAGATGCATATGGAAGATTATTTATATCAGAAGGATCTATTCCTACCATTGGGTGGAATAACAAAGAAGCTGCCGGACATGAAGGACGAATAATGTGAGGTTCTTGAAAAAAAGTCACTAGGAATGATACATATGATCCTGGAAGCATCAATGGCTTTCAATATTTCAGAAGAAAAGACAATGAAAGAGATAATGGACGCATTGGATAAACAATATGAAAAACCCTTTGTTTGCACTCTTTTCGTCAATGTGTGAGCAAAAAGTGAGTGCTTACATGCCTAGTTGGGATCTGCTAGTCATGACAGCTGTGATGTAAAAGTTTAGAAAGAAAACAACTAAGCTATTAACAAGAATTAAACAAAAACTAAATAAAACTATGAGCATAGAAATAAAAACAAAAACAAATGACAATGCACCAATATCACCAATATATTAGCTGGTCTGATAGATGAAATCCAAAGATACACAAAGGAGAAAGAGGACTTGGGTCCCTTCCCTCTCCAATGGAAGGCTCTTGAGGCCCTCAACT
>JZKD02S0000003.1:2026291-2053878 GCA_000966675.3 Picea glauca
TGACTTAACATGCATAGATATACAATGATAAATGACACAAAAATACACAGAGACACTGATTTTCCTGAGGAAACCCATAAGGGCTAAAAACCTCTTCTTCTTGATATGATAAGTAATCTTTACACTCTGTACATTATCATACTTATGAGCTTCAACTCATTGTGAGGCTGCTACCTCTGTTTTTGCAAGCTACAACTTGCTGAGAGCACCAACTCTCTGGTTTTTCTAGCACCCACTAGAAGGAAGCACCAACTCCCTCACTGTTCCAGCACCAACTGGATGAAAGAACCAACTTCCAGTCACACAGACACCAACTTGTATAACATAGAACCAATGTTATCCCTTGCACGATCCTGCCACCCTGGTTTCTCTGGCTGCAACCAGATGGAAGATACAACTCCCTGTGATCAAGCACCCACTTGACACTCAGAGGACAACAATCCTCCCTAGCACCTCCCTACTACCCTGAAATATAAAACTTTTCTTTCTGTGACTCTATTACAGTGATTCAATAGTTATTAATGTCTTACCAGGCTCATCACTGTTCTGCTACACTACTCTGCTCTTTTGCATCAGTGTCTCTCTGCCCATATCTTCTTGAGCTTTATGATATTCTTCACTATATCTAGATCTGCACTTCAACTTTATTTTACTATCTCAGATATGCCTCTCTATTCTGCTCTTCTTCAACGCTTTTTCTCCTCTAAATTTCAATCTTCTACCTACATAATTCACTCCCAAAGAATAACACCACCAATCTCTTCTCTGTTCTACATTTTTATAGTCTTTGTACACCTTGTGCATGCTGCATGCGCTATACCATTGCATACACTTCACTGCATTCATCATCACTGGCCCTTCTCTTGAGATCCTTTGGATTCACTGGCTATAACAGTATTCAACCCTTTTCCATCTGTCAGTCAACTCTATGATGAGTCTACACTCCACTGGCAGTTGCCTCGATACTCTTCGTCTTCTCTGGAAATCACCTTGAAGACTCTTTGAATTCTCTGGCAGAAACCATCAATGGTCTCTAACAGTTACACTGAGGCTCTTCGACTCCTCTGGCAGTCACCCTACAGCTCCTCAAATTCCCTGGTAGATGCAATCACTTCATTCTGGTAGTTACTGAGAGAACCTCCGCGCGTTCATGCGTTTGGCACCTTCACTCATTTTGAGAAAAATTCACAGTGGGATTTTAGATTTTCTGGTTAAGCCCCTTCCTTTCACATGACCATCGGTGGTGACTGTATGCCTCACCAATAGTCATTTCGGGTGTTCTTACTGTGAGTGAACTGGACTCTTCCAACTCCCGATCACGAAATGGAGCCTAGATACGCTAGCTCCTTCCCCTCACATGACCACCGACGATGATCACTAGCCTGTTTGAAAGGCACTTCACGATCTCGACGATCTCCGATGTGGAGCCTAGCGTCATGCTAGCTCCTTCCTTCACGTGAACTCTAGCGGTGACCATAGACTACGCCTAACAGGAATTCTGTGATTTCACATATCAGGATATCTAGCTGCGAGTTGCCTCGATCTTCCCAACTCGCAAAACTCTGAAATGGGGCCTAGCATTACTATCTCCTTCCCCAATATTCGACGATGTGACCTCTAGCTGTGACCAAGGGCCAAGCAAGAGGGGCACATCATGATTTCATGTTTCAGGGTTTCTCCCGTGAGTCTCCTTGACTCCTCATATTGCGAACCTCAAAATGGAGCTTGGCTGCTCTATCTCTGCTCTCCAACTCTTGATGATGTGACCACAAGATATGACCACTAGCTAGTCATTTGAGTGCTTCTCTCTTCATATCAATGATCCACATTCTATGGTGATCGAACGACTATCCACCCCCCCAGAACTTCAACTTTCGGGACTTTGGGGGAGTGTTGATACTAAAACTTCCAAAACTAAACTCCCGGAATGATGTCACTCTATGATGTGTAATGACTCGAGGGGATGCCACGTGTCACTCATATCTGAAATATTCACGTACTTGAAACGTCAAATCACCTTGACACTTGTCCTTGTACGATTGTGCCATATGTACTTCTTGGATCAACAATCCAGATTTCTCCTCGATCCGATGGCTCAAATTATTTCACCATTTCGCATTTCGTGAGTTGGAAGGATATAACACCTCATGCCTTTGACCTTTCAGTCAACGAAATGCCGAAGTTTAGCCACGTGTCCTGCTCGAGGATGGACGGTCCTCTTGTTTTCGGGATTTTGTGAACCCGCTTCACTTTGCACTTTAAAGATCATGCATATTCTCCTAGATCGGACGATGGTCAGTTCCCGCGCTCAGATATAACACATGATATCTGTCCTCCATCTGTGCACTCCTCCTATCTGGACTTACGATGGCTTCCAAGCCTGTTTTCCATCAAATGAAAAATTCACTCCTGACAGTAACCTTGTTGTCCTACCTATAACATACCATTGTTGTTCTTTCCATTAATGACAATCATGTTCTTCTTGTGTTGTTCTTGCCTGAACCCATACCATTGTTGTTCTTGTCAACGCTCTGTCTATAAATATGCCAACAATATCCCCCTTTGGCATTGATGGCAACCCTGAATGGCTATGCTAATCTGTTTGGACCTCTTCCAGTCTAGTCCACTCCTTTTCTCCCCCTTTGACATCAATGTGAAAGAAAACATGCTCCCCCTGAGTTGTTGCAGTGCTTGTCAGAGGTTTCAGATATTCAACCAACACATACTCCCCCTTAAAGAAAAGATTCTCTTAAGTTGATAATGGGGTCATGCCCAAGTTCTGGCATAAATATTCAAACTGAGCTTGTGCAAAAGGTTTAGTGAAGATATCAACAATCTGATCTTTGGATGGAATATAATGCACAGAAACCACCGAGTTGGTTACCCGTTCCCTCAAGAAGTGATACTTGATGGGTATATGTTTGGTCTTGGAGTGAAAGACAAGATTCTTTGACACACTGATTGCACTGGTATTATCAAAATGAATTAGGATTGGTGCAATATATTTTACCTCCATGTCTGCAAGTGTCTGAATCATCCACAATACTTGGGTACAACAAGTGGCAGCTGCAATGTATTCAGCCTCTGTAGTTGATAAAGAAATGGAACCTTGATTCTTTCTCAACCATGATACAAGAGAATCTCCTAGAAATAATGCACCTCCACTCGTGCTTTTCCTTTCATCCACGCAATTAGCCCAATCAACATCTGAATAGATTAATAGTTGAAAATTATGATTCCTAGGATACCGTAAACCATAGTCCATTGTTCCTTTCAAACATCAGAATATTCTTTTGACAACTAACAAATGACTTTGTTTAGATGCAGCCTGATACCTTCCTACCATTCCAACAACATGCATTATGTCTGGATGGGATGCTGTGATGTACAATAGGCTTCTTATCATAGACCTATATAAACTCTGGTCAACATCAGGTGAGTCATCATCCTTGCTTAACTTGCATCCAATGACCATAGGTGTGCTCATAGGTGTGGAATCTTCCATTTGAAACCTTTTCAACATTTCTCTTATATATTTCTCATGAGAAAGAAATAATCCTTCATACCTCTGAGTAATTTGCAGACCAAGAAAAAATGACAGTTCCCCTATCATAGAAATTTCAAATTCAGATTGCATGGCGGAAGCAAACCATTGTACTAATGAAGCATTATTGCTTTCGAAGATGATGTCATCTAAATAGACCAGCACGATGAGAAAATCATCACCCTCAGTTTTGATATATAGATTGTTGTCAACTGTTCCTCTCTTGAACCCTTTGTTTTTAAGATACTTATCCAATATGTAATACCAGGAACGAGGAGCTTGTTTCAACCCATATAAAGCTTTCTTCATATTGCAGACAAAATCAGAGTTATCTGACAGTTGGAAACCCTTCGGTTGTTCCATATAGACTTCTTCTTTTAGATCTCCATTTAGAAAATCTGACTTGACATCCATTTGATAGAATTTGAACTTTTTATGGCAGGCATATGAAAGAAACATCCTAATAGCTTGTAATCTTGCTACGGGTGCAAATGTTTCATCAAAGTCCAGTCCTTCTATTTGAGCATATCCTTTGCAGAACAATCTATCTTTATTTCTTACAATATTTCCTTGTTCATTCATATTATTTTTGTAGACCCATTTGGATCCTATTACATTTTTGTTTGCTGGCCTAGGAATGAGTTCCCAAGTGTCATTCTTTTCAATCTGATCTAGTTCCTCATTCATTGATTTTAGCCAGTTTACGTATTTATTGGCTTCATTAAAGTTCTTGGGTTCCATCATGGATATGAAGGCTATGTGTGATTGCTCGGTGTCCTTGATTATCCTTCTCCTGGTTTGTACACCTTTATCTTTCTCACCAATTATCTGACTTTCAGGATGATTCTTTTGAGTAATTCTGGAGGAAGGATTTGATGTTGGTTGTTGTCCCGACTCTTCTTGTCTAGGTGTCTCTTCTCCACCTGATTCATCATCTTCTTGTGACTCTGAGATTTGTTTTTCTTCATCTTCCTTATTCTTATCCTCTTCTTCATCTTACTTGGTTCTTATTTTATGTTGATCTTTTACATGAGCTTCTTCGTCAAATCGAACATCAATACAATCTACTAATTTATGCAATCTTTTGTTAAAGCATCTGTATCCTTTAATGTTCATTGCATATCCTAGGAAGATGCCTTCGTCATATCTACTATCAAATTTTCCCAGATAATCATCATTATTTTTTATGTAGCATTTACTTCCAAATACTTTGAAATGCTTAATGGATGCAGGTCAACCAAACCACCACTCATGCAGAGTTTTATCACTCTTCAACCTTAGATGTGCTTTGTTCAGGATATAAACAGTTGTATGGGCAACCTCCACCCAGAAGGTTTGTGAAATGTCCCTCTAATTCATCATATCCCTTGCCATCTGCTGAACAGATCTATTTTGGCGTTCTACCACTCCATTTTGTTGAGGAGTACCTGGAATAGTATATTCTCTTTTAATTCCATGTTTATCACAGAATTCTTTGAAATATCTTGACATAAATTCTCCTCCCATGTATGAGTGAATTGCCTTTAACTTTATTCCTTTCCGATTCTTGGTTAATTCCTTAAATGTCTTAAACTTCACAAACACATCATATTTTTCTCTTAGAAAGGAAACCCACGTACGTCTGGAGAAGTCATCAATGACCAACGTTAAGTAACGTTCTTCTCCAGTTCCTTATTTTTGTGATGGTCCACACATATCTATATGAACAAGTTCAAGCAGTTTTTCTGAAGATGTACAACTCTTCAATTTGAATTGAGCACGAGTCAACTTCCCCATTTGGCAGGACTCGCATATAGATTTATTAGGCTTAGATAATTTTGGAAGGTCTTTTACAACACCTTCATTATTCAGTTTGACAATATGATCAAAATTCAGGTGTTCAAGCCTTCTGTGCTATAACCAAATTTCATCATTTTTTCTTAAATGACACTTCTCCTTATCTTCCTTCAGGACGTATGCATTGTTTTCAGTTGTAACCCCTTTTGCAAGCAATTCTCCTATGTTGACTGTCTTTATTTTACAATTCTTGGCAGTGAAAGTGACTTCACATCCTCTGTCACATATCTCACTGACACTAATAATGTTATGCTTTAAACCATCAACAGCTAATACATCTTCAACTTTGCTTCTTCCATTACTTAATCTTACTAGACCTTTACCTCTAATCTTTCCTGGAGCATCATTTCCAAAGGTCACACTTCCTGATTTATTTTCCTTGAGTGATAGGAACTTACTTTTGTCACCCGTCATATGGTTGGAGCATCCGCTGTCAATATACCATGAGTCTTTTTGTGTTTGAGCTGACAACACTAATCCACACTTGTTATCTTAATTCTTATTCCAAACCTTGACATTTTTAGCTCTGTGATTTGACTCTGGCTTATAGTTCTTTAAGAGATAATATGCAGTCTTATGTCCATAATTATGGCAGATGTAACATTCTGGTTCATTGAACAAAGGATCATAACGATTTTTATGCTTAGTCCACATCCTTTTCCCATCCATCACCCTATTTGCATCCTGTGTTTGTTTCATTCTTTGTTGTGGTAGGTATTTATTCCTTGTCTATCTTGATTGCTTATGTCTAAATCCTAAAGAACAATTTACAGCTTTATGGCCAAAGTTAGAGAAATGAAAACAATATCCATAGAAAGAATCTTTCTACCTGGACAATGGTTGTCTTCCTTGAGAAAGTCGATTTATTCAATGATGATGATGTTCTTGAGAAGAGAGTGTAATATTTATTTTTTCTTCAGATTCAGTTCTGGTATCTTTTCCTTCACTCCTCCTTGGCGGCTGATTACCTTCCTTAGTGTCTGCAGGTTTGTTGTTTTCAGTAGTTGTAGATTTGACAAAATTGATGAATTCTTTGTTTCTTGGATGATCACTACTTGATCCCTCTTCATATCCCAAACTAGTTTTCAACTTTGAATTCCTTTGTTGTTTCAGAATGGAGGCTAATCCTTCTGAGGCTTTAATACTTGTCAGATTTTGATGATATTAAGCCTGAAATTTCTCTAGATCTTTTCTGACAGTCACCACTTCAGCTTCCAATTTTTCACCTTTCGTTTCGGCTTCCTTCAATTGTTGTTTGAGGATGTATTCAATCTTCTTGGCTTCTTCTAATTGAACCTTCAACATATTAATTTCTTCAGATGGTTCCTTGCATGTTTTGTCATACTTGAGGAGTAACCATTTTTGTTTTGTTTTGTTTTCTCTGAGTCTATCAATCTCTTTCATGGCGCTGACAATTTCTCCTTCAAGATATACTTATTCTTCGCAGTCAACAAACTCACTTCCTATATCTTCAATGTTAGATATTCTAAATCTATTAGCATGATATTATTTGGTTTATCTTCAATAGAAGAGTCATTGTATTCATCATCTGAAGGATCATCATCATTGTTTACACAAAGACTTTTCTTCTTAAAATTATTCTCTTTATAGAAATTATTTTTTTATGATTCTCCTCATCATCATATGTCTGATCCTTTCTTTTGTGAGGAAACTTATTTGCAAAATGACCTATCTTACAACAGTTGAAACATTTGAAAGGTAGTTTACCTTTGTATTTGCCTGATCCTTTCTTCAGTCTTCTCACAAAATTTGCTTCAATCTCATCTATGTCGGAGTCTGTGTTTTTCTCTAGTTTAAAAGATGCCTCTCTTGTAGTGGATTTACCTTTGGTGATTCTCATTTCATAAGCAGTTAGGTTCCAAAAAGTTGATCTAGGGTCATCGTTTTGAGATCATATATTTCCTCTATAGCAGAGACCTTCAGATTAAATCTATCAGGAAGAGATCTTAATATTTTCTGGATTAGAAAAGAATCATCTATCGTTTCACCTAGTCCTTTCATAGTGTTGACAAGTCCTTCTATACGTAAAAATTACTTAATGATAGTTTCGTCTTCATCCATCTTTAATTGCTGAAAATTCATTCTATGAGTCTGAAGTTTTGCGTCTTTCACTTTTTCATCACCTTCATAACTGCTTATCATCTTGTCCCGCATAACTTTTGTTGAATCACAGTGCATGACTTTGACAAACTCAGCTTCCGCAAGTCTACTGAGGATGGAATTAATCGCTTTAGCATTACATCTAAACTCCAAATTATCATCTTTTGAGGCTAAGACTACAGGCTTCACATATCTCGTTTCAATGACATCCCAAACATCAACACCCAAGGACATTAAATGTGTTCTCTTCCTTATTTTCCAAAAGGAAAAGTCTGTTCCATCAAACAATGGGGGTCTATTAGTTGAACTTCCATCATGACTCGCCATGTTAAATATTATGGATCTACCTTTGATCAAAGGAACCTGGCTCTGATACCAATTGTTGGAAATATAACTGAGAGGGGGGGTGAATCAGTTATATATATATAAGCTTGAAAATTTTCTTGTGATTTTGATTCTTTTTAGATTATTATTTAATGTGTTGCTAATGACTTAACATGCATAGATATACAATGATCAATCACACAAAAATACACAAAGACACTAATTTTCCTAAGGAAACCCATAAAGGGTGAAAACCTATTCTTCTTGATATGATAAGTAATATTTACATTCTATACATTATCATAATTATGAGCTTCAACTCATTGTGAGGCTGCTACCTATGTTTTTGCAAGATGCAACTTGCTAAGAGAACCAACCCTCTAGTTTCTCTAGCACCCACTAGAAGGAAGCACCAACTCCCTCACTATTCCAACACCAACTGGATGGAAGCACCAACTTCCAGTCACATAGGAACCAACCTATATAAGAGAGAAGCAATGTTCTCCCTTGAACCGCCCTACCACCCTGGTTTGTTTGGCTGCAACAAGATGGAAGCTACAACTCCCTGTGATCAAGCACCCACTTGACACTCAGAGGACAATGGTCCTGCCTAGCACCTCCCTACCACCCTAAAATATAAAAATTTGCTTTTTGTGACTTTATTAGAGTGATTCAATAGTTATTAATGGCTTACCAGGCCCATCACTGTTCTGCTACACTGCTCTGCTCTCTTGCATCAGTGTCTCTCTGCCCGTATCTTCTTGATATTTATGATCTTCTTCGCTATCTCTGCATCTGCGCTTCAACCTTTTTTTACTGTCTTAGATATGCCTCTCTATTCTGCTCTTCTTCAACGCTTTTTATCCTCTAAATTTCAATCTTCTACCTGCATAATTCACTCCCAAAGAATAGCAACACCAATCTCTTCTCTGTTCTACATTTTTATAGTCTCTGTACACCTTGTGCATGCTGCATGTGCTATACCTCTGCATACACTTCACTGCGTTCATCATCACTGGCCCTTCTCCTGAGATCCTTTGGCTGCGCTGGCTGTAACAGTCTTCAACCCTTTTCCATATGTGAGTCGACTCTATGATGAGTCTACACTCCACTGGCAGTTGCCTCGAGACTCTTCAACTTCTCTGGTGATCACCCTGAAGACTCTTCGAATTCTCTGGCAAACACCATCAATGGTCTCTAACAGTTACACCAAGGCTCTTTGACTTCTCTAGCAGTCACCCTACAACTCCTCAAATTCTCTGGTAGATGCAATCACTTCGTTCTGGTAGTTACCGAGAGAACCTCCACGTGTTCATGCGTTTGGCGCCTTCACTCCTTCTAAGAAAACTTCACAGTGGGATTTTATCTTTTCTAGTTAAGCCCCTTCCTTTCACATGACCATCGGTGGTGACTATATGCCTCGCCAATAGTCATTTCATGATTTCGCATTTCAGGTTTTCTTACTGTGAGTGAAATGGACTCTTCCAACTCCTGATCATGAAATGGAGCCTAGCTATGCTAGCTCCTTCTGATCACGTGACCATCGACAGTGATCACTGGCCTGTCTGAAAGGCGTTTGCAATCTCCAATGTGGAGCCTAGTTTCGTGCTAGCTCCTTCCTTCACGTGACCTCTGGTAGTGACCACAGGCTATCCCTAATAAGACTTTCATGATTTTTCATATCGGGATATCCAGTCGTGAGTTGACTCGATCTTCCCAACTTGAAAAAATCTGAAATGGGGCCTAGCATTGCTAGATCCTTCCCCAATATTCAATGATGTGACCTCCAGTTGTGACCAAGGGCCAAGAAAGAGGGGTGCGTCGTAATTTTGCGTTTAGAGATTTCTCCCGTGAGTCTCCTTGACACCTCATATTGTGAACCCCAAAATGGAGCTTGGATGCTCTAGCTCTGCTCTCCAACTCTCGACGATGTGACCACAAGATATGACCACTGTCTAGTCATTTGAGTGCGTTTCTCTTCATATCAATGTTCCACATTCTGTGGTGATTGGATGACTATCCACCATCCCAGAACTTCAGCTTTCAGGACTTTGGGGGAGTGTTGATACTAAAAATCCCAAAACTAAACTCTCAGAATGACATCACTATATGAGATGTCATGACCCGAGTGGCTTCCATGTGTCACTCATATTTGAAATATTTACATACTTGAAACGTCAAATAACCTTGATACTTGTCCTTGTATGATTGTTTATGGATTAATCTGTAAGTGCGGACACGAACCGATCTCCCTAGATCCACCTGGATCTAGAACAAAACAGGACAGAATACTACTCTTTCCCTAGATCTAATCTATTGAGTGAACTAAGAGATATAGGAATATGAACATACCTTGTGAACGCTTTCCTAAGTCTCTGTTGTTCCAGGCTTCGCTCCGATGCTCTTGTTCCATTCAGATCGCGATAGAACAAACCAATCAAAGTAAAGACAGATTAATATATTCAATAGCTAGTCTATACATGTGATCAAGGAATCATGTAATAAAGTGACATCATCTTTATGGGAAAGGGACATATTATTGTATTGATTAATTGAAAGAGAAACTTACAACCCGAGCCTTGATGTCGTAGGTCTCCTTTCGATGGCTTCTAGCTCTGACACACACACTTTCTCATGCATGAAGAAAATCAACCACTTGTGATGACCTTGCTGTAGTCTCCTGCTGCTGTAGCATCAATTCTCCATACAGGCTTCTAATAATTCTCCAATCAATCTCTTGCTAGCTTGCTTATGCTTAACCTTTTCCATGAGCCATCTCCTCAATATATAGGAGAAGATATATTAGTTACTTGGATAGGGAATGATCCCAATATATCTGGAAAAGTCAGTATCTTGCCAACCATTCGAAAGCCAACTCATCCTTCTAGAAGGATCGAGAACTCATCCATTTTCCTTCTTTAAGACCACGTTCGCACCCTAGCCTTGAGTACAGTGCGAGAAGTTCGCACCCTAGATGAGAGCAGACTGCGGGAATGAAGCATTCTCGCAAGAGAGTATATATGTAGCCTGCAAACTATCTTTAAAATATGATTTCTGGAAACAGATAAGTGTAACCTTTCTCAGGAAAATGTTCCTATGGAAGAGCTTGATATTTCATCATCATGACATTATCATAACACCATTATAATGACCAAAATTGCGGATAACAATGATTGTGCCATGTGTCCTGCTTGGATCGACGGTCTAGATTTCTCCTCAATCCGATGGATCAAATTATTTCACCATTTCACATTTCATGAGTTGGAAGGATATAGCACCTCGTGCTTTTGACCTTTCAGTCAGAGAAATGCCGAAATTTAGCCACGCATCCTGCCCGATGATGGATGGTCCTCTTGTTTTCTGGATTTTGTGAACCCGCTTCACTTTGCACTTTAAAGATCATACAGATTCTTCTGGATCGGATGATGGTCAGTCCCCGCGCTCATATCTAATGCCTGAGATCTATCGTCCATCTGCGTGCTCCTCCTGTGTGGACTTACGATGGCTTCCAAGCTCGTTTTCCATCAAATGAAAAATGCACTCCCGACAGTAACCCTGTTGTTCTTCCTGTAACATACCATTGTTGTTCTTTCCATCAACGACAATCACTTTCTGCTTGTGCTGTTCTTGCGTGAACCCATACCATTGTTGTTCTTTCCAATTTTATGTCTATAAATATGCCAACAATTATCACTTATGAGATTATGAAAATTAAAAAAACATTAGGTGTAGAGATGTCATATTCAATGAGAAGGTCATGTACAAATATTAGTTGTAGGGAAAGAAACAAGAAAAAGAAAAACCAAAATACATAGTGCTTGATGAGATCACTAAAAAATAAATTCCAAAGGTACTAGAAAATCGAAATATACAACAACATGAGCAAGAGGTACCTCAAACTCCTGCAAGTGTTGTTAGAATATCTACCAGGTTAAGTAGACGCCCTAAACGATAGTCTCATTCATTGTATTATTTATTGTTGATTGATTCTAGTGAACCAGAATGTTATGAAGAGGCAATGCAGGTAGACACTAAAAAGAAGTGGGAGAAAGGCATGAAAGAGGAAATGGATTCCTTGTTAAATAAATAGACTTGGGACTTGATTCAGTTGCCTGCATGAAAAAGAGAATTGTAGAATAAATGGGTTTACAAGTTGAAGGAAGAAGATGGAGGAAGAAAACGGTACAAGGCTAGACTTGTTGTAAAAGGGTTTGCACAAAAGAAAGGTATAGACTTTGATGAAATATTTTCTCCTGTTGTTAAGATGACTTCAATTAGGACTATTTTAAGTCTTGTGGCAGTAGAAGATTTGCATCTTGAACAATTATATGTAAAAACAATTTTTCTTCATGGGTATTTGGAGGAAGATATTTATATGCAACAACCACAAGGGTATGAAGTCAAAGGGAAGGGAAATTTGGTATGCAGGTTGAAGAAGAGATTTTATGGACTAAAGAAAGCTCCAAGGTAGTGGTATTTAAAGTTTGATAGGTTTATGATAGAACACGGTTATAATAGATGTTATTCTGATCACTATGTTTATTTTAAAAGGCTAGAAGGTGGAAGCTATATTATGTTTCTATTGTATGTAGATGGCATTCTTGTTGCAGGGTCTAATATGCAAGATATAAATGTTCTCAAGAACAAATTATCAAATTCATTTGAGATGAAGGATTTGGGTACTGCAAAGAAACTCCTTGGTATGAGAATAACAAGAGACAAGAAAAATTTCAAATTAATATTGTCTCAAGGTGAGTACATAGAGAAGGTGTTGGAGAGGTTTAGAATGCATAATGCAAAACTAGTTAGTACATCTTTGGCCATCCATTTCAAATTAACTAAGGAAATGTGTCCCAAGACACAAGAGGAGATAGAATACATGTCCAAAGTCTCTTATTCATCATCAGTTGATAGCTTGATGTATGTGATGGTTTGCACAAGACCAGATATTGCACATGTAGTGGGAGTTGTGAGAAGCTATATGAAAAATCCAGGTAAAGAACATTAGGAGGCAGTAAAGTGGATTCTCAGGTATTTGAGAGGTACTTCTACTCATGCATTATGTTTTGGAGGTTCAAACATTGTTCTACATGGATATGTTGATTCATATATGACAAGTGATAGATATAGCAGGAGGAGAACCATAGTGTATGTTTTTACTATAGGTGGAACAACAGTAAGTTGGATTTCAAAACTACAAAAGGTTGTTTCACTTTAAACAACAAAAACAGAGTACGTTTTTACTATAGAGGTTAGTAAATAAATGATTTTATTACAGAGGTTTATGGAGGAATTGGGAATGAAGCAGGATAATAGCAGGTTGTACTGTCACAGTGAGAGTGCCATTCATATTGCAAAGAACTCAAACTTCCATTCAAAGACTAAGCATATACAAATCAAGTACCATTTCATACGATCCATATTGGAAAATGGACATTTGAAGTTGGAAAAGATACATACTAGCCATAATCTTCCAGACATGTTAACAAAGGGAGTAACCAGGGAGGAACTGAATTCCGTCTCATTTTTAGTTGGTCTTCAAGCATGAAGGTGAAGATGAGAAATTTACTAGGTCCAAGGTGGAGTATAGTCTAGTAGGTACATCAACAATGGAGTTGTTGAGATCATTCTCCAAGTGGGACATTGTTGGTTGTGGAGCCTGATTATCTTCCTGATTCAGAGGTTTTTTTTCAGCCGTGCTTGGACCCCATTCCCTAATGGTGGGTGTTGGCACAGGGGTAGACCCAGGGTTAAAATCTTAACAACACACCAACAAAACCCCGACTACCGGCCCTTTCGGAAACACCTGCGAAGCGGGCGGAGTCTCACCCAAGGTAGAAGCAGGGGGGGTTACAGGATGCAGGTGTCTATAACCAGGTTGGGACACAGATATATGATAATAACACTTCACTGAGTATTCTGTTAACACTTAGGAAGTGACATACATTAGTTCATTAACCTTATTAACATCACAGAACATACCCAAGGATAGATCTAGCGTAGTAACAACAAATATTATGCACCTTAAACACTTAACACTTATCACTGTGAATCAGATCTAGCACTTTAACATAAGAAAAGAATTAAAGAAAAATATACATATCCATTACAAATCTAATCTAAGAACTAAGAAAAAAACAACAGAGATAACATTGCACAAAGAAAACCATAAGACACCAGATGTACGTGGTTCACCCCAGTCTGGGGCTATGTCCACCAACCGACTCGCCCCTTTATTATTTTCCAATCTCTTACATTCAGTTACTCCTGTGCACTAAGCCACATAGTAGAGCTTAGCACTAGAAAGGATATCTGTGCACTGAGCACCAGATACTCCTTCCAAAAATAGGTCAAGGCACAAAGCTACCTCTCTATCAAGCACAAAACCTTCACACACAGACACTCCTTTACACAAAGAAACTTTGTTCACACAGAACTACCTTCACTTCACTAACTATCTAGCTACTTTTACAATACATTCTTCTTATTTATATCTTACAAACCCTTACAATAAAGCTTAATCATGGGAAAAACCCATGGGACGAAATCCCATAAACCCATTACAAAAACCCTAGAGGACCCTTTACTGGGTCCACTTAACCCTCAAAATCGATGAGATCTACGATCTCAGCTCTGCCTAGGCGCTCCTTCCTCGACCAATGTGTCGAAGTAAAAAAGTGGGTCAAAGCTGACTGAAGTTCCCCAAATCTTGGTCGAGGACCAACAGGCCCCCAACACTCACTTGTGACTTGTCCTGAGTCACTTAGGTGCAGACAATGTTGCTTCGAAGGCCTCGAGCTTTAACTCGAGCTTCCTTGACTTCCTGCTTCACCTGAGCCTCCTGATCAGTGAGCTCCTGGATCGTCTTCTCTGTAACAGGCCCTTCCAAGCGATATTCTACTGCTACAACCACTTGATCCAGTTGTGATCCCTGTCCATCACTCTCTTCAAACACCTTGCAGGCTTCATCCTGCACAAGTTGTAGCTTTTGCGTGACTTCCATTACCTTACCCTGGAGGGAAGTGATTTTTTTTTGTACTGCACACTGCTCCTGGGATCTCTTCATCCTTTCTACTGTGGTGAGAAGCTTCATCTATGCCTGCACTGAAAATCCCTGCTGCTACGCCTCCTATAACTGTTCTTCTAGCTTCTTCAGTTTTGGATCCTCGGCAAGGCATTCATACGTATGGGTGCTCTTATCACTTAAATTTTTACATTCTGAGGTGAGGGCTCTTATGATTGCAACTCTATTCTTAGTGGTCTCCTCCCTCTGGTCATGCACCTCCTACGAGGTGTTGGGTACTATTTGGGTCTCCAACTCTATTATCTGAGCCTGAAGCTGCTGGAAGGTCTCAATGAGCTTCACTATTTGAGCTTCGACTAACTCTTGGTTCTTCTGTACCAAGCCTAGTACAAAGCAACATTATTTACTTACCGCTTCTTTGACCATGGCCTGTTCCTTGAGAAACTTCTCCTTTTCCCTTTGTAGCTAGGATTTTTCCTCCTGAAGCTTCATCTAAAGCTCTTCTTTCTCATTTTCATGGGCAGTTACACTATCCTATGCTTCTCGTAGTTGCACTAAGACTTCATCTTTCTCTTGTTTAAAGGCTTATGTAGCCTTCTCCTTATCTTCCTAGACTCTCTGGAACTGGGCTTTTGTTTCATCCACGAGTTTTATCAATTGGGCGGGCTCATCTCCCAATTCTGCAGTCTGTGATGAGGAAGGCACACTAGGTACTACACGAACCAAGTGAACAACTTGCTGCACTTCTTTCAATTATTTCTGAATTCTTCCGTATAACTCCTCTTACTTCTCTTCATGCCTCTGCAAGATGTCCTCAGATGCATCCTCCATGGCTCTGCAGATGGGATCTTCCGGTGGTGTAGCTTTTCCTCCTCCTTGTTCTTCTTATCTTTCATCTCCTCCTCCCTGTCCTTCTGCTTCATCTTCTCCTCCTCCTCCTGGTGAGCCAGACCCGTTATCTTTAGAAGAGTTATCCTCTTCATCGCTCTCTATATCCTAGACTTCCTCCTGCTTCTTCTTCTTATTCATCCCACTAGACTGTCTGACATGCTAAACTCGAGTAACTATGGGGCTTCCTATGGTGTCGGTGTCAATTAATTCTGCATCAGTGGCAAGTACAAGAAATTCCTCCGGCCATTCCTTTGTGATCTGCTCCATATCATCATCTGTCAGCTTGTAGTATGACTATATTTATTCCTGGTTCTCATCTCTGTGCGTGATGATGTAGATGAAATGAGGATCAACGTAGGACTTTGCTATTGGTCGATACTAGTGTAGCGTGCATGGTGTCATGCGAATAAATGATTCGATGGCAACCTTCAATTGTTGATAGTATGCATGAAACACTACATTGGACTGCCATTGCTTCGTCATGTCATTGGTATACCATAGGGTTGAAAACCGTGCGACCAACGACTTCGAAGGTTCGATCTCTAGGAAGGTGGCTCCTTTAGGCATTTCCCACATGACAAATGCGATCAAAATGATCAACCAACTATAATGAAATTTATATCCCAAATCCTGGGCTTCGTGACAATCCTTCTCTAGCATACTGACGAGGTAGTTCACCCAGTTCATATGCATGCCCTCCACACACTTTCCTGCGAGGTCCACCATGAACCTGGTGACCTGTGTGGGGTGGTTCTTCCTCACAATATTGCCAACTAGGAGTTGGAAAGCGAGGCACACTACACCATATTGTATAGAGGCTACCTTGTAACCTCGCTTCCCTTTCTCTACTTCTCCGTAAGCTTCCTTGATGCGCTGCGCCAGGGAACGGTCCGAGGCATTCCCTAGATAAAATTTCCAAGGGTTAGTAGCCTTCACACTTAAGCCCGTGATCCGGTGGATCAACACCAGATCCATAGTAATCCTTCTATCAAGCCATAAGTATATGCCATGGTATCATGACAGAAGGAGTTTAACACAAGCATTATCCTTCTGGTGCCGACCAAAGTGCAGGATCTTCATCACATTCAACACAATGGACTGCACCAAATCATTAATACATGGCTGTGAGATGAGGTGAGGCTTATTTCCAGTTGTCTTCGTGAGATAGTGGTGGGGTTCCAACATGGCGTAGTTTTTTTGGTCTCCCAAGTTGAAGTCGTTGTTCCTCAGCAGCGGGATTTGTCCTAACTGACTTCCAACTATGCGTATTCCTTTCAGAATGTACGTGGTGAACATGAAGTACTCAAAATATCGGGGGATGTTGTCGCAGTTAACAGTTATAGCTAAAGGTGGAATGTGTTAGGACATATTTTTGATAGAAGGGTGTTTTTCCCTAGGAAATAACCCCTTGGTGAAAAAAATGCAGGAAAGGGGTGCTTGTGCAACCCACTTTGTGTTTTTATCCTAATTTTTTGGGTGATTTGATGGTTTGGCGCATGTGCTAAGGAGCACATAGATATAAGTGGCCGATCATGGCGTGCTTAGATCTATGACTCATGGCCAATATCGGACCTCCCTGACCTTCTATCTTTAATGGGGGGGGTCAGAGTTGGTAGTTTTCGGGTGTGGGCTCCTTACTAACGTGGTGCCTCTGCAACAAATTGGACCCCCTGTGCATCACCTCTTACCACCTACCCCCCCCTGAGATAACCACCTTACTGCTTCCTAATACTACCTGCGCTCTTGCCGACACCTGTCCTCCACTCGCCGGACCGCACGCCTGTCCCTATCCGATGTCATTTCTAAACCCTCTCATCTCCCGAAATCTGTCTTCCACTCCCACTCCATCTCCCCTCCATCGTTATCATCATATATCACTGACCTATCACTCCCCTCTACCTCCACGTCCTCTCAATTTTCCACATCACCCTCACACCTTTACACCTTATCTCTCGCTTGTTGGCGCCCCACACATTAACAGTCACCGCCACACGTTTCCTTCCACTTGGCCATCGTTCACTCATTTTTACATGCGATTTTGCACCATCACTTCACCCACCACCCTCACCTTCATCCACGTCTTCCTTCCAGTTCTCTCTACAAAGGCCCAACAAAGCATAGGTGGCAGCTATTTAGGGGTGCGAGCAACACGTTTTCTAGGTGCAAAGTTGACTTTGCCTGTCCTGATCCCGATGAAGGTAGTTAATGAAAGTGAGGGAGGTGGTTGAGACATCATCTCCTCCCATAAATGGAAATCCAGAAAGGACTGATAGATCTAAGCTCACGTCCGACAGAGAGCTGCATGCATAGTCTGACATAGAAGGTTCAGATGTAAGAGGTCGTGTCTTGAAAGAGGTTGCATGCACAGTCTGCCAGAGAACACACAGATGTAAAGCCTTGAATGTAATGACTCGATCACACCCCTTCTGGTAGTGGTGAATTTTTCTGAGTATATGTAGTCATTTTTGATATTTTGTTATGGACGGAGGGTTGAGCAAGGCTCACGCATTGTAAACTTTTGTTGAAGCATTGTTTCTATGGTTATGTATTTCGATTTGAGACTTCTTGTTTAATCTAAGTCAACTTCCTCCTTCATATTCTTTGCCTCTGATGCCGAAGTATCCATGATTGAAGGATTCACATGGATTTTTTTAACTATAGTGTGATGTATGTTTGATTACAATCATGTTTTAACGTTCTTCAGTTTCCTAAAGCTTTGAATCCAAGAGGATCTTGTATTTGAATTTTTTCCTCCTTAGGCTGCTTCAAGGCCTGATGTCCATAGAAAACCACTACATTCTCCTCACCAGTTCTTCCACCTATTCACCTTTACTAAAACTTACTGACTGAAGTTGATCAAGACCTCAACTGCTTGTGCATGCTAGTCCAGTTTTCTAAGTTACAACGATATTATCTTGAGTCTGCGCCCATTTGACCCCTTTAAAATTATTCATTGTGACATATAAACTGATGGGTACTTGGCTTACCTTCGATGCAATATGAGGGTGAATTCTAGTGATAACACTCTTGGCACCGTTGTCAGGGAACGAATTGAAGAAATTTCCCTGGCATAGAATGACAAAGAGCTTTTGATTCTGAAGGTGCATCAGATATCAGAACCATTGAAGATTGTAGCTTGCACCTGGCGACTCCATTATTTCGACTTCATTGTTTCATTTGTGGCTCTAAAAGGTAGACACATGAGGTCTAACCCATCGTTGCCTCTAGAAACACCTGAAGCTGACCCAAAGAAAATTACCAAAAAATGAAATACCACTGAGGAAGGTGTTTCAGTTGTTGTACCAGGTATTTTTGGTAATTTCCATAATCCTTCTTTAGAAAATCCACTATCTGCTTCTCATTCTCCTGTTATACCATCTGTTGGAGTTTCCAGAATTTTAAGGTTTTGGAGTGTTCCTGTTGATCTCTCCCCTCCTAACCTTGGTTTGGAGGGAGAAACCTTTGACACCCCTATTTCCCCCGAAGTTGTACCGTGGTTTAAACCTAGTATGAAATAAGTTTTTCCCACTCTGGGATTTACCACTCTTCCCCCTATTAGAGTTGTTTCATTTACAGAAGGAGAAATTACTGTCCCCTTGAGCCCTGTAGCCTTTTCTATAAATCCTTATCTTTATTCCCCTTCTCCCAGAAGCACAGTTCTAGTATCCCCTGTTCAAACTCCATCTTCTCCTGGTTCTTCTCTAGCTCACATCCCAATGGTAGGTGATAATCCCCCTAGAAACATAATGGATGCCATAGTGGCTAGTATATATGCCCCTCTTGTCCTGCCTCAGCCCCTAAACACTCTTCTAGATGGTGGCTACCTCAAGTAGTTGCCTAAGTTCATGGGTGGGGGAGACATAACTACAGAAGATCACCTTGCAACCTTTTATAGTTATGCAGACAATTATGCCATTGTGAATGAAGATGTATGGATGATAATTTTTGTTCATAGACTTGATGGAGAGGCTAGGAAATGGTTTAGGGCCTTGGCCCCCGGATCTATTGATGGGATTGAATCCCTAGATGATGCATTCTTAAGACATTGGGGGGGATAAAAAAGATTTACTTTACTATATTACAAAATTTGGATCACTTAAAAAAGGAGAAGGGGAATCTGTTTCTGACTTTTCAAAGATGTTTAATAAAATGTATAATAAGATTCTTGCTGAGATCAAAACTACAAAAACCTCTGCCCAAATTAATTATGCTAGTGCTTTTGACCCTCTATTAAGAGATAGAAGATCTACTTCCTTGGCTCATATGCAAGATGCAGCCTTGAAAGTGGAATCCAATATATTGGTAGTTGATAATATTAGGAGTAATGTTGATAGAGACAGAGGAAAAGGGAGGTCTGAAGCTTCAACCTATGGTTCCTCCGCTTCCCATCCTCAAGTAGACGAATTGACCAAGATGGTAAAGTCACTTTCTGCTGAGGTGGAAAGATTGAAACTGGAAGGAAAACAGAGCTATAGGAATCCCCCTAATGCTGAAAATAGGGGTAACTTCAGAAGACCAAATAACACCCCTGAGATGATCCAAAGAGATCAAATAAACAGGGGTAGGGATGATCAAACAATCCAAGCTCCTCTCCAAAATAACCTTGTTACTGATGAAGAAGGAGAGGAAGAAGAGTTTGATCCTAAAATCCATTGTCTTGGAGACACCTCCTCATTCCCACATTTAACCCAATCTGTATACAAGGATTCTCTCATGGACAACCAACTAAATGAAATAAGTAAGGGGAAGAGGACTAGTAGCAGTCCACATAAATATAACCTCAAGTCCAAAAATAAAGAAGGGAAGTCTGACATTCCTAAGCAGTCTACTAGAGAAGAGGAGCCTGATAAAGGTGTAGTTGAAAGAAACAAATGTAATAAAGAACAAAACCCCCCACCAACAGTCAAAATCCCTTTCCCAGAAGTAAAAGAGATTTTGAAGCTTCCTTCCTCTTTTATCTTTGAGCATGAGATTCAAAAGATTGGGATCCCTGTACCATTTTTGGAGTTGATAAAAAATGCAAAATTTAAACAATATCTTTCCAAAATGTTGCAGCCCGAACCCTCCTCAAATGCCACAGATTCAGTAAATCTTCAAGATGAAAAGCCAACAATCATCCTAGGTCCTTTGGTAGAAGATATAGATGATTCATCCGCTCCCTTATATACCTCACTCAACATACATGATAAGGTGTTGCATAGTTGTTTGATGGACTCAAGGGCATCTCATAATATCATGCCCAAAACTATCATGGATGAACTTGGATTAGAAATCACAAAGACTTACCATGACTTGTATTCTATTGACTCTAGGAAAGCGAAGTGTCTTGGAGTCATCAAATATTTGGTTGTTTCAGTTTCCCATGAAAAGTGTGGTCATGGATATCGTGGTGGCTGATGTTCCCCCCAAGTTTGGCATGCTCTTGTCAAGATCTTGGATAAAAATACTTGGGGGAACCTTGCAGATGGAACTCACATATGATACCATTCTTGTGTTTGGAGGGGAGTATATAATAGTTTACAGGGAAGCTCAGTTGGACTACATTATCAGTGATGAAGCAATCCCCACCAACCATCCTATTTTTTCACTTGATACTGATTTGGGATCAAGTTTATTGCAGCTCATTGATGCTCTTGAACCTCCTCTTGAAATTAGAAAATGGTCCATTACCTTTTGTGAAGATGCTCCTCTAATAACCTCTGTTTGGAAGATGTTATTTGACGAGGCCTCTTCTAGAGAGGGTGTTGGTGCTGTAGCGTTCTTTGTTTCTCCTACTCAAGATACTATACCCTTTTCCTACAAGTTAGAATTTGAAACTACCAACAATGTGGTAGAGTATGAAGCTCTTGTTTTGGGTTTGAGGGCTGCAAAAGACATGGGAATTAAATATATTTCAGTGTTTGGGGATGCTGAATTAATTGTCCATTAGATACAAAATGTTTATCAAGCCAAACACCCTAGGCTAAGAACTTATAGAAATTAAGTGTGGGACCTGGTTGACAGTTTTTTCTTAGATTTCAACATTTCATTTATTCCGAGAGAAGAAAATGCCATGGATGATTCTTTGGTTGTTTCAACAAGTAATTTTAGAGTCCCCTTGCCACCTAAACTCAGGTATGATGTAGAAGTGAAATATAGACCCTCTGTACCTGACAATGTCAAACATTGGAAAGTGTTTGAGGATGATCTTGAGATCAAAATATTCCTTGAGACTGTTGGTGAGTTTTCTGCATTACATATTGACCAAGATCATGATTCTGAAAGTTATCCTCATGCTGATGTTTTCCTAAACAAAATTGCTAATCATCATATTGTCCAATTGCCTAGTAATTATATTCCAAAGGGACTAGTTCCTTTGGAAATAATTTTTGATAGGAATGATGTGGCAGTGAAGGGTAAAGATTCAACTGATGATGCTGATGTAACTGAGTAAAATATTGGTACATAGAAGGATCCAAAATTTTTCAAGTTGTCAAGCATCTTGTCAGGGGAACAAAGAGACGATTATGCTGAACTGTTAAGAGAATTTGCTGATGTGTTTTCCTGGACATATGAATATCTCAGAACATACGAAACAAGTGTCATTGAACATAAGATCCCATTGAAGGAAGAGGCCAAACCATTTAGGTAGAAATTGAGACAAATAAATCCTATATTGCTTCCTATTATGGAGAACGAGGTCAAAAAGGTTTTGGATGCCAAGATTATCATTCCTTTGAGATACTCCGAATGGGTGGCCAACCTGGTCCCAGTGAGAAAGAAAAATGGAGAAATCAGACTTTGTGTCGATTTCTGGAACATGAACAGAAGCTCTAAGAAGAATAATTACCCCTTGCCAAAGATGAAGCACATATTGCAGAGAGTGACAAGTGGTTCTAGGGTATCCATGATTGATGGATTTTATGGCTACAATCAGATCTTTGTCTTACCTGAAGACAGAGAAAGGACACCATTCACTACTTCTTGGGGTACATTCATGTATGCTAAGATGCCCTTTGGATTGATGAATGCAGTGGAAAAATTCCAATGAGCTATGGACATTGCATTCATTGGAGAAAAATATAGATTTGTAGTCATCTGTTTATATGACATCACTGTATTTTCCAGGTTTGATAAAGAGCATTGTTATCATCTAAGAAAGCTCTTCTTGAAATGAAAAAAATTTGGTCTCTCTCTAAATCCCAAGAAGTCTTTATTTTCCATGCAAGAGGGAAAATTGTTGGGGCACATTGTGTCAGCTGTAGGGGTGAAGATTGACCCGAACAGAGTGGAGGCCATTCAGTCCTTGTCTCCTCCCAGATCCAGGAGAGAGGCTCAGTCTTTCTTGGGTAAAATCAACTTTCTAAGAAGGTTTGTTTCTAATTTTGCTAAACTGGTTAAATACATTACAACCATGCTCAGGAAGGGAAATGAAGTGAAATGGACTGCTGAGTCCAGAGATTATTTGAACCAAATCAAGAGGGCGTTGAATGAAGCACCTATTCTTGTTAGTCCTGACTACTCGAAGGATTTTTTGATTTTTTCCTTTGCTTCAGTTGATACAATAAAAACTATTTTATTGCAAAAAAATGTTGAAGGATTAGATAAACCTATTGCCTTTTTCAGCAGGGCATTGAGAGATGCAGGGATGAAATATGACATCATGGAAAAACAGGCCTATGCTTTGGTGAAATCCCTCAAGGCTTTCAGGGTCTATGTTCTGCATTCAAAATTTATTGCTTTTGTCCCTTCAACTTCAGTGAAGGAGATTCTCATACAACCTGACATAGACGGAAGAAGGAGCAAGTGGATTGCCAAAATCCTTGAATTTGACCTTGAAATAAAGCCCACCAAATTGGTTAAAGGCCAAGGTTTAGCTAGGTTGTTGGTTGAATATAATTGCAAATCTTTGGGGGTTAATTTCATCAACACTTGCTCAAAAAATCAACAAGATGAGTTGTCTGATAAAGATTCTCAAGCTAGACCTATATTGGTTGAATGTGCTTGGTACAAAGACATTATATGTTTTCTGAAAAAGTTGCAGCCTCCTGACGGTATGGGGAAAAACAAGGTGAGATCATTGAAGCTTAAATCAATTAGATATTGTATTATTGATAAAGTCTTGTACTGGAAAGGCCCGTTGGGAGTGATTTTGAGATGTTTATACTCTTAGGAGGCCCAAAATATTATGTTTGATTTTCATGACCGTTTATGTGGGGGACATCACTTCTGGAGGACTACAGCCTATAAGATTCTCAGGGCTGAGTATTTCTGGCCTAGTCTATTCATCGATGTTTGTGAAAATATCAGGGCTTGTGTTAAGTGTAAAAAATTCTCTGGAAAGCAACAACTCAAGTCTTTTCCATTGAAGCCTATGGAAGCTTCAAGACCCTTTCAGCAGTGGGGCCTAGATTTTATTGGGGAAATTCATCCTGCTTCAAGTGGTCAACATAGGTGGATATTGACTACCACTGATTACTTTACCAAGTGGATAGAAGACATCCCCACAAAGATTTCTTCCCACAAGGTGATCATTTTTTTTATTGAGGATATTATGGAAAGATTTGGTTGTCCAAACAGAATTTTCACTGATAATGCTGCATCTTTTAAGGCTGAACCATTGATTCATTTTTGTGAGCAGTTCAGAATTGCATTAATTCATTCTACCCCTTACTACCATTAAGGGAATGGACTGGCAGAGTCCTCTAACAAGAGCCTTATAAAGATCATTAAAAGTATGTTAGAGGACAACATAAAAGAATGGGATTCAAAGCTCAAATATGTTGTGTGGGATGATAGAGCAACAACAAAGAGGTCTCGTGGTGTCTCTCCTTTTCAGCTTGTGTCTAGAGTGGAGGCCATTTTTCCTTCTCATCTTGCCTTTCCCATGGAAAAATTCTTCCAAGACTGCCAAGGAGAGTCTGATGATATGATCAGAAGAATATAAAAGTTGGTAGAAGTGCAGCATACCAAAGAACAATTACTGGACAAAGCACATGACCATCAACAAAATATCAAGCAGGCTTTCGACAAGAAGGTAAACAAAGAAGATTTCCATCTGGGAGATATAGTACTCAAATGGGATGTGCCCAAGCAGGACAAAGGCAATCACGGTAAATTCAAAGCCCTATGGATTGGACCATTCAAAATCTCTGAGATATTTTCAAATATTACTTACAGGTTACAGAGTTCGGAGCCTGTTGAAGTTTTTGGTGGCCCTGTAAATGGACATTTTCTAAAAAGGTTCTTTGTTTGAGCCATGTGTGGCTTCTTCATGCCATTGTAAATATCATTCTCCTTTTGTTGTAATAGCTGACCACATATCCCTAATATAAGGAACTGAATCTACTGAAGTTCTTAAATCCTTGCAGGGAGGTCTCTATCCCCATGGAGCCTAATGTTAGCACATAATTTTGATAGAAGGGTGTTTTTCCCTAGGAAATAACCCCTTGGTGAAAAAAATGTAGGAAAGGGGTGCTTGCGCAACCCACTTTGTGTTTTTATCCTAGGTTTTTGGGTGATTTGATGGTTTAGCACCTTGTGATAAGGAGCGTGCATATCTAAGCGGATGAGCATGGCGTGCTCATATCTATGACCCATGGCCATATCAGACCCCCCCAAGCTTCTTCCTTTAATGGGGGGTGTCTGAGTTGATGGTTTTCTGGTGCAGGCCCCTCGCTAACGTGTCATCTCTGTAGTAAATCAGACCCCCCCATGCGTTATCGCTTACCACCTCTGAGCTAACCACCTTACCGCCTCCCAATACTGCCCGTGCTCTTGCTGATACCTATTCTCCACTCACCTGACCGCACACATGTCCCCGTCCGCTGTCATTTATAACCCCTCTCATATCTCGACATTTGTCTTCCACTCCCACTCCATGTCCCCTCTAGCGTTATCATCATTTACCTATGACCTGTCACTCCTCTCTACCTCCACGTCCTCTCCCTTTTCCACATCACCCTCGTGCCTTTACACCTTATCTCCTGCTTGCTAGTGCCACACATTCCAAGTCACTACCACCGATTTCCTTCCACCAGGCCATCGTTCACTCATTGTTCCATGCGAGTTTACACCATTGCCTCTCCCACCACCCTTGCCTTCCTCCACGTCTGCCTGCTAGTTCTCTCTGCAAAGGCCCAACAAAGCATAGGTGGAAGATATTCAAGGGTGCGACCAACACGTTTTTCAGGTGCAAAGTTGACTCTACCCATCCTGATCTCGATGAAGGTAGTTAATGAAAGAGATGGAGGTGGTTGAGACATCATCTCCTCCCATAAATGGAAATCCAGAAAGGACTGGAAGATCTGATCTCGTGTCCGACAAAGAGCTGCATGTGAAGTCTGACAGAGAAGGTTCAGATGTAAGAGCTCATGTCTGGAAAGAGTCGCATGGACAGTCTACCAGATAACACGCAGATGTAAAGACTTAAATGTAATGACTCGAGCATGCCCCTGCTGGTAGTGGCGAATTGTTCTGATTATATGTAATCATTTTTGATATTTTGTTATGGTCGGAGGGTTGAGCAAGGCTACCACATTATAAAGTTTTGATGAAGCACTGTTTCTCTGGTTATGTATTTCGATTTGAGACTTCTTGTTTGATCTAATTCAGCTTCCTCCTTCATCTTCTTTTCCTCTGATGCTAAAGTATCCATGATTGAAGGATTCACATGGATTTTTTTAACTGTATTGTGATGCATGTTTGATTTCAATCCTATTTTAACGTTCTTCAGTTTCCTGAAGCTTTGAATCCAAGAGGATCTTGTATTTGAATTTTTTCCTCCTTAGGCTTCTTGAAGACCTGATGTCCATAGAAAACATATACATTCTTCTCACCAGTTCTTCCACCTATTCACCTTTACTGCAACTTACTAATTGAAGTTTATCAAGACCTCAACTTCTTGTGCATGCTGGTCCAGTTTTCTAAGTTAAAATGATATTATCTCGAGTCTGCGCCCATTTGACCACTTTAAAATTATTCATTATGACATATAAACTGATGGGTACTGGGCTTATCTTTGATGCAATCCGAGGGTGACTTCTAGTGATAAAAAAATGTATTCAGGTAGGATCGATGGGATCTACTTTGCATTAGCTAGATCGCCGTGGTGCTTACTTTGTTGTTCAGTTTCTAGGTTGACCAGGCTAGAATGACGTCCGGTCGAAGGGGAAGCATGTAGTCCCCTATTCGATGACGCCTATACACCTTTGAATATTGGTATATCGGTCATTATCTTCTTAAAAAATTCCTCAACAAACTTCTCTAATTCACTAGGTTCACTTGACATTCTAGCTTTTATTAGATAGGTGAGGTAGACAAACATACAGAAGGGTAGACAAATGGACATGCGGGGTCTAGTTATAGATAGTACATCTCGACACACGAAAAATTCTCTTCTTGGATCAGTTAATCAAAGGTATCAAAAATTGGTCCCGACGCAATGACCGACGAGTTAAATAAGTGGGGTATCGTAACAAATATTCCAACGGCCAGGAAATGCTTCCATCAATTTAAATCTGTCTGTTATGGCACAGTATCAACGTTCAAAGTTGGTCTATCATCCCATAAATGCGTTTTCTAACCATTCTAGAGCATCATTATTGTAATGCCCCATATTTCGACCTTGGGTAGTTAGAACATTATTGTTTCCTAATCTTAATAATTCAAAGTTTAGCATTGTTTGGAGTCAGTTAGACTTGGTTAGACATTGAGATGTGTACCTCTAGACCTATTTGTATGTTATATGATATATGATATATGCTCATGATAAAGATAGTTATTTGATTATTTGAACATGAAAATTAAAATGGGTAAGTTCGGTACATGTATACCAATTCAAGTTATGTTGTGAATGTATAATAGATG
>JZKD02S0000003.1:2055123-2069933 GCA_000966675.3 Picea glauca
AGTATACTTATGTTTTAAGTTCTTAAATCTTAAAGTTATCCTACTACTTATTTCATCATGTTATTATATTTATCATTGAGAAGATGTAGAAGAAATGTGTAAATAAAAATCAATGAAATAATGCTAAAATGAAGTTGTTATTGTGTATGTATTTAATAAATGATTATTTTCTTAGCATCTTGTACTTGGGTGCTACAATTATAATGGTCAGGATGCCTCCAATGGTTATCTAACTTCGCCAGGGTGAAGTCCCATTCTGCGCAGACCTGTTGTTCAAGCGAGGTTCAAACCCTATGAACCTGCCTCCTCCGAGGTTCTAGTCTGGGAAGTCCTCCATCTGGTTTCTATAGCTTCTTGTAGTTTTTTCAACTTAGCTTTATTTTTATTGAGATTCCTTTCCTTCTTTCCTATTATCTGAGTTTCTAGAATCCTCTTTCCATTTTTATTCTTATCTTCCCATAGCATATTGGCTTCGCACTGTTGAGGTGCCCTCAAGGATTCTGAAGTTAATATCTCTTTTCTTAACACTTCCTAAGTGGGCATACTTCTTTCTTGAATAGATAGGTAATTCAAGGCTTCTTGCATTCTTTCAACCTTGATAGCTAGTTATCTTTCTTTATGTCCCTCCTGCGCTGTTGTTTTGTTTTGTTGCTTCGACTTATCCTCTCGTTCTTATATTAGTCAGTCGATTTTGTTAGCTATGAAATCACTTAATTCTTTCTTTTTCTTTTCGGTAGATTCTTCCTCTTCTTTCCTTATGATTTGATCCTTCTCAATCCAAGGATTACCTAATAGTAGTGGGAAAGGGGCTTTGTCCTCAACAAACTTAATAACTTCAAATTCTTTTTCAGTCGATGTTCCTTGAACAATAATAGTTACATTAGTAACTCTTCCAAATAGGGTTATTATCTTACCCTTAAACATGCCTATCCTTCCCAACAAAGGTATCATAGTAGGATTTCCCAAAATTCCCAAGTTTCTTCTGTCATAATATTCACTTGTGTTTCTTCATCCAAGACACAGTCTATGTCGAAGTCTCCTATTCTTGTTTTTATGTGATGTTTTACTTTCAGGATCTCTGGTAAACTGACATCTTTGTGAACATCCATTGTTTCTTTCAACTGTAATAACATAGTCTAAACTTTCTCTGACCTTTTCTCTTTATGACTTCTTAACATTCCCTTAGTCTCTTGACTTTCTTCATAGTTTTTTTGCCTTATGTTCATCCCTTCAACTTTAGCAATCATCCTTGGAAAATCCTCAACCTCATGACCAACAATCTTACAACAAAGACAAATAGGACCTACGCTTGGGAATTCCTTAGCAAGGTGTCCTGGTCTTCTGTAGTTATAACACAAATTTAATCCTCTTTTTCTTTTAAATTTTCCCCAAACTCTTCTGTACTACGCACTACCCTTCGGATCATAGTGTTGGACCTGCAATCTGCAAAAAACAATTCTAGGTTCCTGCATCCACTTATTAGTCCAAAAAATATTTCTATGCATAGGAATAACATATATTTCTTCATTTCCATTAAATTTACTCAAATCAACTCTTTCTTTCAACTGCGCCCTAGCCTTCAGACTAGGACAAAATCTATTAAAAATACTTAGGTTCATGCCTTCAAAACAAAATTTTTCACTTATCTTTCTTTTTCTAAGGCACACAACTTGCTTCTTTAGTATCTTACCTCTTTTCTTTCGATCAGATTTCTTTCTTAGCACAAATATTCACAATTCAAGTAGAGTACTGCACACTTCAGCAACAGATCTATGCATAAGGATTCTGTTTTTTGTTTGCTTTAGTTCCCAACAATCACAATTTCATGTCCTAACAATGAAACCATTTGTTGGCATAGGGGAAGACGCAGGGTTCAACGCTTAGCAACACACCAACAAAACCTTGACTACTGACCCTTTTGGAAACACCTACGAAGCAGACAAAGTCTCACTCGAGGTAGAAACAGGGGGGTTACAGGACACAGGTGTCTATAACCAGGCTGGGACACAGATATGTGATAATAACTCATCACAAAGTATTCTGTTAACACTTAGGAAGTGAATTACATTAGTTCATTAACCTTATTAACATCACAGAACATACCCAAGTATAGATCTAGTGTAGTAACAACAAATGTTATACACCTTAAACAATTAGCACTTAGCACTGTGAATCAAATCTAGCACTTTAACATAAGAAAAGCATTAAAGCAACATATACATATCTATTACACATCTAATCTAAGCACTAAGAAAAAGACAACAGAGATAACATTGCACAAAGAAAACCATAAGACACCAGATGTACGTGGTTCACCCTAGTGTGGGGCTACGTCCACCAATCGCTTTGCCTCTTTATTATTCGTCGATCTCTTACATCCAGTTACTCCTGTGCACTAAGCCACATAGTCGATCTTTGCACCAGACATGATATTTGTGCACTGAGCACTAGATCCTCCTTCCAAAACTAGGTCAAGGCACATAGGTACCTCTCTATCAAGCACAAATCCTTCACACATAGACACTCCTTTGCACAAAGCATCTTTGTTCACACAAAACTAACTTCACTTCTCTAACTAGCTAGCTACTTTTACAATACAATCTTCTTATTTATATCTTATTTATCAAATCCCATACCTACCCAATTCTAAATTCCAATTGAAAATAACAATCCACAACTCTGAATACATCACTTCCTTTGTGATTTTTTTCTTTTTCATTTTCATCATCAATTGGGAATCATATTTCCATACAACATTGCTTCTGAAACTTCACATCAACATTTGATCTCTCCCCACCACATATTTAAGAAAACTCATTATGGATAAATGTCACCTTTTGAAGGAAAGTCATGGATATTCAGTACTCATTATTTGTGTTATGATCCTATGCCAATAAATTTTCTTCTAAATTTGTTAATCCAACATAAATTATACATTTGACTGTCTCAAAAAGAGGGTTATTGGGATATTCTTGCATCAATTCTCTTATTGCCTCTGTAGAATGATTTCCTCCAATCACATAATATTTGCAGTCAAAACATTTTGATCTATCAAATTCCATTGAATTGATCTATCATTTTGGATATGTGCAATGAACAACTGCAATTCATGCTGGGGGCATGAACCTAGTCCCTACGAGTCATGTTGAGGACAACCAACCAACGAGTAATACTCATGTTTGGGGCATTGGTTCTGTTGATAAACCTAGATGGATAGGACGTAAGACTACGTTCCCTTGTAAGATTTGCAAGGGATATCACTTTAATCATATGTTCCCTGGCATTACAGAGGCACGGATATTGTGGTCCATGTTTGGAAGCTCTTCTGATTCTGAGTATTTTTCGATTTCCCTACAATATATTCATCCTTTGGTTGATGAAGTGGTCGTGTCGATGAAATCGTCGGCCTATCCCACTACTATTTTTGGGGGTGATGCACCTTCAGACCATGTTGTCTCATAGCCTATTCAACTAGTGGTTGAGGAAGTGGTCTTGTCGATGCAATATTCAGTCGATCCCACTATTCTCTTGGAGAGTGTCGAGTCTACCAAAGTGGTCATGTCGATGCAATCTTCCCCTGATCCCACTATAATCTTGGAGAGTGTCGAGTCTACCAAGGTGGTCACGTCGATGCAATATTTGGCTGATCCCACTCTTCTGATGGGGAGTGATGTGTCTACCGACTATGTTTTTAGCATTTCCAGTTTAGTACCTTCAAAACAAGGGCGCATTCCACTCACTTTGAGCACACCCCCTCCAAGTCCTAGGATGGTTTCCTTTGATTGGAATTACCTTTTTGAGCCTCGCCTTCCTTCTTCTGCACTCTTTCAAATAAGGGTTGAAGTTAAATAAAAAAAACATTTATTGATGTATTGTGGATGAAATATCCTCCACAACTATTTTATCCTCCTCAACTTGGAAACATTTGGATTCTTCTGAGCTTGTGTCTTCTTCACATGAGCTGTTGGATTTTGATAGACGTCCTACTAAGTATTTGGGGATTCTTCCTCAGTTGCATATCTCGTTAGGTGGGGAGAATTTCCTTTATGATGTTATAGTGGTGCAAGGCCAGTTATATTTCAATATGCTTCTCGAGCGTGATTATGTATATTCTATGAACGTTGTAGTGTCTATACTCTTCCAGGTGATGCATTTCCCTCATGATGGAAGCATTTTCACTATCGACTAGTTGGATTTTGATAATCACCATGCTAATTCGACATTAGTTCAGGATGCCCCTTTATATGTTCCTAGTATTCGTGTAGACTCTACCCTGCCATAGGTAGATTATGTGGTGTCATATCCTCGGTGTTCAGTTGCTCTTGAGCAGGAACTTGTTCACTCATGTTTTCCTTCTCAATACTTGGTCATAGCAATTGATCCATTGGTATATATAATGGGGGTATGGGAGCCCTTAAATTCCCCCTCTTGGTCCAAGTGATCTTGAGTATCCTTTTGAGTCTGATATTGTTGTTGGTAGATCCTCAAGACTTTGTGCTTGTGATTCTTAGTTGATAGACACTTCCAAACCTGACCAAAACCTCTATCGTCATATGAAATATGGTCAGTTTGCTTCTCCCTTTGGGACTGTCGATCCTCCTCATTTGCGTTATTTATCGAATATTGAATTTTCTTTAGATGAGGATATCCTTGAATCCATGAATATGGTTTCTATACCGTGGGAAGACTTACACTGTGGTTTTTGTTTTCTTTCCTTTTGGGACACTTTCCAGGTTGACTACTGAAGAGACTCTTGGTCAGAGCCTACCATCGAGATCTACTTGAACCAATATTTTTATGTTATGACCCAAGGGGGGGCATATATATGGATAAATGTATATGATATGACCCCAAGGGGGGGCATATATGGGCTTAAATGTACATGTAATGTGTAAATACATATGTAATAGGGTCGGCCTAGTGATAAATGGGCCTCATGTGCAAGTGTGAATAGTTATATATAAGAGATCATGTATTCATTATTGAGAGGAATTGAGAAGTATGAATGATAATTGGTTATTTAGAGGGGGTTCCCCTATTCTTTAAGGAGTTATTGTGTAACTTATGTATATTGGAGTTGTGCTCCACATTGACATTATGTACATGGTGTGTAATTTTGTTATTTTATGATATTTTGAGTATTTGGATCATAACAAAAAACTATGCATGAGCTGTAAGGATGTGTGGTGCCTTGTACCATATTGTATAGCCCAGGATTGTTGTTTTCAAGTTTTGTATTAAGTAGTAACTCTTATTTTCTGAAGTTTCTTTCTGTATTGGATTTCTTAACTTCTAAATGGGTGTTATTGGCCTTATAGGTAGGATTTTGGAGACATTTTTTCTTTGAAATTTTTTCATCATATTGATCCTCTATGAAAGGTATTGACCTCAAAAATGGCATATAGGTTATATTTTTCCCTACTTTATTTTTTGCATTATACGTTTTCTATTTCTTTTGGATTTAGGATCGACCCCACTAAATTGCGACACTAATCTTCCTTGCTAATAAGTGTGTCATACTTTATGTGGTAGAGCCTTCCTTCCATGGGAATCCTAGTTAGAGCCTTGTTTTCCATTTGGTGCCCATGCTGAAGTACTTCATAGGCACAATAGTCTTGTTTAGTCCTGCCATGACTTTGTATTGAATCCTCACTCTTCTTTTTTAATAATTTTATGGCCTATACCCAGGGGACTCCCTAAGATCATGGTTTGTCTTCTTTCAAGATCACTTAAAACTATGAAAGCGACATCTGGTGAGATATTATTATACTTTTCATCCTCTCTTAGATTAAATATGAAAAGGATCCCCCTTGGAGTCTTCTTTAATCCCTTTTCAGACTCTCTAAAATTGAAAAGATTGTTGAGCGATATTGTTCCCCTTCACGCTTGTCAAAGTGAAATTCAAAGGGACATCTATTTGGTGACAATTTACCTCTTTTTCGGTCCAGATGGATAATTATGAAAAAGATATGCCCTAGGAGCTACAGTTCAGTAGGAGAGTATTATCAAGTGTAAGTTTAACCCTTTTTTGGGCTTGAGGGACTAAATTTGCAAAAAAGGGCCATTCTCCTTGGTTTTCGTTTATCACTTTTTCGAGCCTTGGAGATTATTTACAAAAAAAGACACCCCTCAAAGACTTATTTAATCCCTTTTCAGACTCCCTAAATAGAAAAATATCATTGAGTGATGTTGTTTCTTTCACACTCATTAATTGGTCCAGAAGGAACATCTATTTGGCATAAGTTTAACCCTTTTTCCGACCAATAGATTATCCAAGAAAAAGGCACACCTTGGGAGACATGTCTCACCGGGAGAGTTCTCCTAAGTTATTATTTTATTCTTTTTTGGACCCTAGAGACTAAAATTACAAAAAATATCACTTTTGAGTCTTCTTTTAGTGTTTTCCAGACTCTCTAAAAGTGAAAAAACACCCAGCTTACCTTCTTCGGGCTCGTAAAAATTTACATGAAAGAATTCTCATTGTGTCATTCTATAATCACATCGCATGTATCATCCTTGCATCTTTGGCCTAATTTTGGCTTCATTTTTCTATTACTGAACCTTTATAACATTCCTTAGGTGCAAGCCTTGTAACATTTTTTCCCTTGTGATCTAACACCTTGACCCATGGAGGAATTTTCCTAAGTGTACTTATCTTGCACATGTCTCCTTGCACTAAGAATCAATATGTTCCATGCGCTTGGAACCAATTTTCTTTCCCGCGACACTCGTTCCTCCTTTGTAACATAGAATTCTTTTATTCTTTTTCAAGTTCATTAAATACGTGAAAATGACAAAAAAAGAAAATATTCCAAAAAGAGAGGACAAGGAAAAATTCTCTTTTGTTGGCAGCAATCTAGTCACCCTTGGACAAAGCACATCCTTTAGTTTTTTCTACAAGCATTGGGATTGTAAGGTCTCTTCCAATAGAGCCTTATAAAACATAAATTAAAATAGAGAAATGCTATTCTAACTTTTGAACCATTCATTATTCAACATAATTAAAATTTATGAGAAACATCATAATAATCCACGTATTCAACATAATAATGAAAATACATACCTCTAACTGATGCTCTTCTTGATGCTCTACCCAAAACCGTCTAACCTCCCATCCAGCTAGGAACAGAGCCTCTCCGACTCCCTAGCTCCAGGATTCCTGGCCCCAGAGCCCAAAATTCCTAGCAATAGGTGCCCCCTGTCTCAGACCACCAAACTCCAACCAGTACCTCAAGAAAAAACTAGAACCATCCTCCAGCAAGCTACTCCAACCCCAAACCAACAATACAATTCTCTCCTCTCTCAAAATGATAGCCCCAAACCAACAATACAGTCCTCTCCTCTCTCAAAATGATGCTCACTCCCAAAAATCAAAAGTCCTCTCTCGAATGTTTTTTTTTCCTCCTCTTATCCTCCTTCCCCCCTCCCTCATTCATTGCCTTCTCCCTTTCATTAAGATGCACCCACCTTATCCCTCCATTCAATTCCAACCACCTTATCCCCTTCTCTTTAATGGTTGCATCATTCGATACAAAATAATAATTAATAATTTATTAAACTAGATTTTATTAAACAAATATTTAATCATTAAATTAATTAATTAGTTAATTAAACCAATTCACATTCAACAAATATTTAACCAAGATAATTAATTAATTATTTATTTAAACTAATATAAATTAAACAATTAATTAAACCATGACAATTGATTAATACTTAGTGTTGTTACATACACCCACCCTTCAGGAAACTTCGTCCCGAAGTTAAGGTATTTTATGATACAAGGGAAAAGACACATGGTTCACACATTGATATCAAATAACCGACATTATTAGTAAGTAATCCAAGAAAACTCATACATACTAGTGTACATGTACAAGAAATGCATGTGTAGCTAGTACATACAAGTCTCGTGCATGTACTAATAACAATAACTATCACCCTTATAGTAATTTATGTATGCATCCAATCCAATCAATAAGACTATTCATTTTATAAAATATAATAAACCAATGAAATGTTCATGAATTCACTTAATTACAATAATCTAGCTCAACAATTTTATTTAGACAATTGTGGTTTAGTTACGTAATTATGAATATTCATATATACACATTTTATTTTCAGAAGGAAAGACAATAAATTCCACCATAAGATGAATCTCCATACACTCTCAACTATTTCTACTCATCCTTCCTCCCTAACTTACATCCATATTCAATTCCTATCCTTCCTCTATTGGACTATCTTGGAGCGTCAACTATATTGACCTAACTCCAAATAGAACCCATAAGCGGAAGTGTCACTATCTTGACCAAGCTTCCCCAGTAGACAACTGGTAGTTATCATCACACGTCTAGGGGAGCGTGAGCTAACACTGTCCTCCCATGACTCCAGGTTTCGGAGGATACATGGTGGGAAATGCCTCCACCCCTCCTAACATGACTAGGGTCCACACCCTACAAAGGAATATATAGTGGCACCGTGTTGCTGGGAGTTTTGTCATCGATTTTTTAGTTTTGGGCAGTCTCACCACCTGAAATCCTGCATTGGTCCACATATCATAGCAATGCATTCAAACCAATATAATTTCACATACAAAGATTCATACCATATTGTTTCTTGGTCAGTGGTCATGACATCTACTTTCATTACCATTATCTCTTGGCTATTTCATAGCCCATTGACCTGCAGATTAGCCTGTAACACAAACTCATACATATCTATGCATTATCATCATGTAATTTCATACAACCATAATTTCAATTCGGTATCCCCGTACCAACAACTTTAACATCAAATTTTTTAAGTTATAAATAGATCTCATAATATCCCATAATTCAATTAACATTACCCATTCATAGAATTATCATTTACATAATAGATTGCATCATATCCAACATCATTCAATAGCATTTAAACATTCATAGGATTCTCATTCACATAGTATATCGCATCATATCCATCATCATCCAAATAAACTTTAAACATTCATAAAATTTACATTCACATAATAGATCACATCATATCCATCATCATTCAAATATCATTTAAACATTCATACATGTTTCTATGTCTTAAAAGTTCAAGTGTATCATTAATAGTTTCACGATGAACAAAAAATAAAGGTAATTAGGACTCAGGTAATCCTAGCTGTCTAAGTCAAAAGGTGGTGTTACATACACCCAACCTTCGAGAAACATATTCTCAAGGTGGTCAAAAAAGTGAGGGATAATATCATCGTAATGTATCGACATCCTCCCAAGTAGCATATCCTGGACTATACTTGTCCCACTGGACCTTAACTTGGTCTACCAGACGGTTCCTGAGCTGTTGGACTCTATGGTCCAATATGCATAACGGTTCTACCGTGAGGGTTCCTGCATCTGATACCTGCAATTCCTTCCAATTTAGTTTATGTGATTCATCAACAACATAATGATCTAGAACAAATACATGAAAAACATTATGAGTTTTATGCAAGTGGGGTGGCAGTACGAGACGATTGGCAACGGGTCCAATTTTCTCTTGGATTTTGAACGGTCCTATAAATCGAGGTGACAAATTTGTCCCCTTCCCAAACCGGATGGTACTCTTATTAGGCCTGATACAAATGAAAACTTGATCTCCCACTTTATAACTTCGATCAGTCCTGTGTGCATCTACATAACCTTTTTGTCCATCATGTGCTTCCTTTAGTCTCTACCTAATCTGAATCACCTGTTCCTCCATCTCTTGAATCAATTCTTTCCCAATTGTTACTCATTCTTATAACCTCTCCCAACTCAATGATGTTTTGCATGGCCTTCCATACAGATCTTCATAGGGTGGCATTCCGATGGAGCTATGAAAACTATTATTGTAGGTAAACTCTACCAAAGGTAGGTACTTCTCCCAATGGGTTTGATTATCCATAACATACATCCTAAGAATGTCTTCCATAACCTAATTTACTCTCTCGGTTTTCCCATTTGTTTCAAGATGATAAGATGTACTTAAGTTCAACGGAGTTCCCAACACTGACTGCAAACTTGTCCAAAACCTAGAAGTGAATTTGGAGTTCCTATCTGAAATGATCTTCTTAGGTATCTCGTGCAAACGGATGACCTCACTTACAAACATGCATGCCACATCAGTGACATCATAAGTGTCTCTAACCGGAATAAAATGAGCACTCTTGGTTAACTTATCAACTATCACAAGAATGGCATTGTGTCTATGAGATGTGAGCGGCAACCCCACAAAAAAGTCCATGAAAATGACTTCCCACTTGGACATAGGAACATCATGTGGTTGTAGGAGGCCTACTGGGTGATGGTGGTCGTCTTTCACTTGTTGACACTCTAGGCACTTGGTGACGAAATGGACTACATCGCGCTCCATGCCTATCCAAAAGAATAACTTTGTCATGTATGCATAAATTTTCTTCACACCCAGATGCACACAATAAAGTGCTCTATGGGATTCCTTCAGTATGATGCTTCGAATATCCCCACTTTCGGGGATGTACATACTTCCTTGATATCTTAATAGTATGTCTGCTTCCAGACTATATCCTTCATACTTTGGATCTAATTACCTCCCACTCTAGAGGTTTGAAGTAACCTTTAAATACCAATTGTCTCCATGGAGTTGCGTCAACAGACGTTCCCTCATATTACTTTTAAGGGTACCAAGGAGAAGACACGTGGCCTCCTACTCAAGGCATCCATGACCACATTCTCTTTTCCCTTGATATATGAAATACCAAAATTGTACTCACTCATGAAATCACTCCATCGCCTTTGCCTGGCATTCATATCCCTTTGAGTGAAGAGATGTTTTAAACTTTGATGGTCCATTTTTGAGCTCAAAGTTTCTCCCTACTAGATAGTGCCTCCAAATTTCTAGAGCTAGCATTATAGCTGCCAACTCTAAATCATGAGTAGAATAAAGTTCCTCATGTTTCTTCAACTTCCTTGACGCATAAGCTATCACTCCTCCGTCATGCATTAACACGACCCCCAACGCTTTCTTCAAGGCATCCGTGTAGACTGTGAAGTCCTTTTCCATATCCGACACTTGTAGAATTGGTGCACTAGTTAGTAACCTTTTAAGCTCGATGAATGCACTATCAAAGTCTTTTGTCCATTCATACATGACCCCCTTGCGCTACAAAGTGGTGATGGGTTTCACTATTTTAGAGAACCCTTCCACAAATCTCTGATAATAACCTGCTAGCCCCATGAAGCTTCTTACCTCATGAGCATTTTTTGGCACTGGCCACTCCATAATGGCCTTTACCTTTTTTGGGTTCACAGAGATTCCTTCACTAGAAATGATATGACCTAAATAGTGAATTTCTTTCTGGAAGAAGAAACACTTTGACAACTTCCCATACAATTTTTTCTCTCTAAGGAAAGACAACACCACTCACAAGTGTTCCTCATGATTTCTTTCGTTCTTGAAATATTTGAGGATATCATCGAAAAAGACTTGTACAAAGCAGTCTAAGTACTTCTAGAATACACCATTCATGAGGCTCTTGAATACTGCTGGCGCATTGGTCAATCCGAAAGGTACTAGAATGAACTCGTAATGCCCAAACTGAGTTCGAAAGGCATTTTTAGGAATATCGCCTTCCTTAATCCTTAACCGGTGATACCGTGATCGCAAATCAATCTTTGAGAATGCTACTGCTCCTTTCATCTAATTGAAGAGATCATCTATTTGTGGCATTGGGTACCTATTTTTCACTGTAGTACGGTTCAAGTCCCTGTAATCTATGCACAGTCGTAAGGAACCATCCTTCTTATTCAGAAAGATTACTGGTGCACCCCAAGGTGAGACACTAGGCCTTATTAGCCCTAAGTCGAGTAGCTCTTTCAACTGCATCTGTAACTCACAAAGTTCTGGTGCTATCATCCGATACAGAGTCTTGGAAATTGGTTCTGCACCAAGTTTTAGCTCAATAGTAAAATCAAGCTCCCTCTTAGGAGGTAACCCTGGTAACTCGTTCGGAAAAACATCTTTAAGCTCTAACAATATTGGGTACTGATCCAAGGAGGGTCCCTTCCTTTCATTCACTGCTTCCACTACATACATTCAACACCCTTGCCTAGTGCACCGCTTAACCTTCATAGTTGAGATAAAGCGTAGAGACACATTTCTTCGTACACCGTGGATCTCTACTGGCCTTCCTTCATCGTCAACAAAAAGCACCCTTTTTGCGAAACACTCTACCATAGCTTGATGCGCTTCCAACCAACCCATTCCAATGATTAGGTCATACGTCCCGAGGGCAATGACGTATACCTTCAACCTGGTAGTACACACTCCCAGGTCTATTAGACAATTATCAACGCTAGGTCCTACCGCTTGTTTTCCCCCAAAGCCATCTCGACTTGTTTAAAGTCGTCATGCTCATAGGCTGCCAACCCACTCTTTTCTAATGTAGATGGTGAAATGAAACTATCTGTAGCACCAGAATTAAATAAAATTTTAACATTGATATGATTTATCGTACATGACGATTCCACCACCGTGGATTGATGCTCTACCTAGTGATTATTAGTTGCTGCATAAATCTGGTGGTTTCCACTTTCTCTTCCCATCGGGGCCTTTCCTTCTCTATGCACAAATCCTGATTGTAACTCTGGGTAGTCACGCTCGTAATGGGGTCCTCCACATCCCCAACATGTAACACGAGATTGAACATGTGCATTTCTTTGTGACTGTCTCTGAAATGAGTTCCTTCCCCTGGAACCCCTGCTCCTACTAGCTGCTCCCTGAGAAGGTCGTGGACCTGCCTGTGTCGTTGGTGATGAAGGGGATGTTGCACTTGTTGCCATTGAAATACTTGTGGCGACTATCCTTGGTGTGAATCTATTACCATATGGAGGTGGCCTGGAGCTCCCTCCCCTGGAGAATGTCCTAGGGACCTTCCCCATGAATCTAGGACGATGCGAAAAGGTCAACCTCATACCTCCATTTAAGTTCATGTGTTCCTCATCATAACATGCATTTTCTACTGCTTCCTCTACCGAAGATGATTTCCACATCCATACCATGGCCCTTATCTTAGGGTTTAACCCATAGACAAAGAATTATGCCCGTCATTGATCATTATCCATGTACGAAACATATTTTACCAATTTCATGAACCTGGTCTCGTACTCTTCCATGGTCTTGTTTCCTTGTACTAGAGCATGAAATGCTCCCACTTGCTATTCCTCATAGTAAGCTGGTAGATATTTCCTTTGGAACCTCTCCTCAAAAAGTTCCCCAGAGATGGTGTCTGGGGTAAGGTGAAACTGCCTCTCCAAGTTGCCCCACCAATTCAAGGCACTGTCTCTCAACTGAAAAATCGATATCTTCACCTTTGAAGTGGACACATAGTCTCTTAAGGTGAAACACCTTGTCATGCCTTCCAACCATGCTTCTACACGTTCACTGGCATGACCCTCTGCAAACTTTGGAATTTTGATCTTCTGCAGTTCTCTAGTGATGTCTTCGGGTGGAGGCCCTCCCCTTGAATCTCTCGACACTTCAATATTACCCATTCCATATGGTGGGGGTGCCACTTCGATCCCTATTGGATGATGCCCCTTTAAAGCCTCATTTATGGCCTCCAAAGAGCGTAGAATGAGGGATAATTTAGGTGATGGTGGTGGCGATGCTGGCGGTCTCTGTGTTGATGCCCCTTTGCCTTGACTTCCTTGAGTCCTAACCATCCTATATAATTGAATCTGCATCAACCAAAAGTTTGTCAGGGAGCGTATAGGGCAATTCACATTTGTGTAACTTAAACTTGAAAACAGGGTTAGGTGTAAGTTTTTTTTACTTGTCTGTAAACAGACGTTACTCTCTTTAGGGGAAGTGGCTAGGTCAGGGTCGAAATCCTCTAAGATTGATGTCTTCACCGAAGAAAACTACTGACTCCCTCGCCTGGTAGCTACGCTAGCATCGCACCACACTCATCAATTCCTCTAACTTATGTATATAATCAAGCATCAACCTGACCCTTGTAACAATATGCACCACTCATATTAATCGCCCTTATGAATTATAATACCCTGTGTCTTGTCATTCATCAAATTATTTAATTCCTAAAATTAATTTACATAGTTTAATTCTCCTTAATCAAACAATCGACATTAATTAATTAATACTTAATTTAATTAACCCATTAAATTAATTAATCACTTTGATTATTCACATTAGTTAGTTTTATTTTGAATCAAAATATTTAAATTATAATAATTAACAAAAATAAAAATTAGTTTAAATGTTAATTATTTAATAAAAATAATAATAATAAATAAATAAAATAAAAGAATTAAAATACAATTAAAAAGAATTAAAATAACTAAAATAAAAATAAAAAATAAAAAATCAAATAAACAAAATAAATAAAACCTAAGTCGGGCAGTGGGTCCTCGCATGAGGCCCACGTGCCCCCCCCCCTCCCGGACGCTCATCCCTTAACCCTAATCTCCTCTCTCACCCTTATCTCTTCAAACCCTACCCCTTTCCATTTCGTTTTTATTGTCAAATCCTCAGGGTGAAGGATGAGGCCAGTCGTGGCCATCCCCTCTGCTCAACCCATCTTGATGCCTACGAGCTCAAGGAATGGAGTCTACGAGCCCAACCCTAGTGCCTACGAGCTCAAGGGATTTCTCATCAGTTCAGCGGGCTACTCAAGGAAAGCTAGAAGGCAATTTATTATGTTCTTTTTTTTTGTTTGGGGTGCAAGTAATGAAGGATTAACGGTTGTGTGGGCTTGGACTCACAGTTCTTTGGTTAAATGGGCTTGGACGCCCAGTGATAAC
>JZKD02S0000003.1:2078272-2122197 GCA_000966675.3 Picea glauca
GGCTCAGGCCGGGTGCGATCCTCGGGTGATTTTGACGGCTTAGATGCCCCTGAGTCGCGGTTTCTCAAGCCACAGGTTAATCGCGTAGCCAACAGGTCTCGCACAAATTAACAAAAAAAAAAAAAAGTGTAATGAATGTAGAATAAATAAAAAAGAAGAAGACTGTGTACATATATACCTAATATTATATGGATCATCGGTAAGTTTAATGAATGTGGGATAAATAAATAAACATGAAAAATATTGTAATTAACAAATAAATAATGAATTAATAGAGTAAAAGTTGTTTTTACTTTTGAAGTGAAAATATTAGAGGGAAAAAATTGGGGGGGGGGATTTTGGAGGGAATATTTTGGGGGGAAATTTTGGAGGGAAAATTTCATTCTGCAAGTTATAATAGTGTCATTGGGAGGGTGAGAATTTTTATCATTCTATGTTCTTAGTGAGAAGTGATGGCTTCGTCAGATAAATAAGATTTTATTTCTAAGACATCAACAAATTGTTCACATACCTCTTCTTTTGGGAATAGAAAATGTGATGGGAATACTTGTAATGTAAATGAGGTGTCATATTTTTCATCTAGTCAGAAGTTTGATCATAGTGCAAGCAATGTTATTCAACATGTTCATCAGGAAATTCCAAAATCATAGGAGTTTGAAGGCACCAATGATAAAGAGGATGAATATAATGGTGATCAATCTGTTCAACAGTTTAATAATCAAAATGTAGGTTGAAGTGGAGACTTTAATCATAGTTTAAATGATTGAGATGATAATTTTCCTCCAAGTGAGGATTTTGAAGGTACTAAAGAAGATTTTACTCGAAGTGAGGATTTCCAAGGAACTAATGAGGATGATGAAGAATTTCCCTAAAGTGGGGATTTTAAAAGTAGTGAAGATAATTATGCCAATGGTGGACACTCTTTCCTGATTGGGGAATTTAAAGGCAACAATGTTGGTGATGACGATTTTCCTCCAAGTGAGGATTTTCAAGGTACTGATGAGGATGATGAAGATTTTCCTCTAAGTGAGGATTTTCAAGGAACTAATGAGGGTGATGAATAATTTCCCTCAAGTGGGGATTTTAAAAGTAGTGAAGATGGTTATGCCAATGGTGGACACTTTTCCTGAGTGAAGAATTTAAAGGCAGCAATGTTGATGATGATGATTTTCCTCCAAGTGAGGATTTTCAAGGTACTGATGAGGATGGTGAATATTTTCCTCCAAGTGAGGATTTTCAAGGAACTAACAAGTATTATGAAAAATTTCCCTCGAGTGGGGATTTTAAAAGTAGTGAATATGATTATTCCAATGGTGGAAAATATTTCTAGAGTGGGGAATTTAAAGGAAACAATGTTGATGATGATGATTTTCCTCCAAGTGAGGATTTTCAAGGTAACGATGAAGATTTTCCTCCAAGTGAATATTTTCAAGGATCTAAGGGGGATGATAAACAATTTCCCTCAAGTGGGGATTTCAAAAGAAGTGAAGATGATTATGCCAATGGTGGACACTCTTTCCCGAGTGGGGAATTTAAAGGGAACAATGTTGATGATGATTTTCCTCCAAGTGAGGATTTTCAATATACTGATGACAATCATCGAAATTTTTCTCCAAGTGAGGATTTTCAAGGCACTAGTGAGGATGATGATGAATTTTACTTAAGTGGGGATTTTAAAAGTAGTGAATATGGTTATGCTGATGGTGGACAATTTTTTCTAGGAGGGAATTTTAAAGGCACCAATGGTGATGATGATTTTTTCCTCCATACAAATATTTTAGAGGCATTGATGATGTTTTTGTTGATGATGAAGATGTTGGAACACTGAGAGGGGGGGTGAATCAATATGAACACTTTTACCACTTTTATCCACAATATACAAACTTCAACTTTATCAGTAGTATATCATCAATGTATCATATATGATTGCATTCAATATATCATGAACATATAAACATAAGTAGCATCACATCAACAACATCACATTAAATACACAGTACACCAAGATTTACGTGGAAACCAAAATGGGATAAAACCACATAATTATTTCTTATATATTGTAAATAATACATTCATTGGAAGACCCAAATTCCCAATTCTCCAACTACAAATGGAAGGAGTCTAAGACCCCCTATTTAATTGCTCCAATATGAAGGAAGATACAACTCCCTGAATTCTCTAGCTCCAACCAGAAGGAGGCTACAACCCCCTGATTATAAGGATCCAACTTGAAGGAATCTCCAACTCCCTGAGTTATCCAACACCAACCAGAAGGAGGCTACAATACTTTCCTTTCCCCATCCCACCACCCTCAAATATAAGTGTAGACCAAACTGTCACTACCATAATCACTACCACTGTCACTACCACTTTCTCTGTTGCTGCCACTATCACATCAACCTGTAACCTGTCAACCTATCACTGTATCCAACATGTCACTATCACCAACTAAATCATAAAACTAAATCATCGATCACCAAGAAATACTCTCAAACAGATTCTCAAACATCACCAAAACATGCCTCTACCAAGCATGTACTAGGATCGCAAACATATCATCACAAGATATGTATCTCAACCATGTACTGAACCTATACCATACCATGTATCAACCATGTACATCAATACTTGTACCATGCCATGTACCATACCATGTTTGAACCCTGAAAATGAATCATGTAGATCAACATCTGTACCAAACCGTGCATCAGACTTGTACCATACCATCAACCATGTACTGCACCAAGTAAATCAACCATGTACTATACCAGTTACATCAACCATGTTTCATCTCATACATCAACCATGTACCATAAATCATATACCATGAGATGTTCCTCAACCATATACCATACACCATGTACCATAAGATATCAACAATGAAGTTCCTCAACCAAATACTCAAGTATGTACCAATATCACCTACATATGCCTCTAACCATGCACCATATCATCAACCATATACCTCAAACAACATGTCAATCATCCATCCAAGTACTAATAACATCAAGAGATATATCTCATACAAATTCTACCATATACCAAGTGTGTATGTCAACCTTGTACCAACATCATAAAGATATGTCTCTAATAATAAACCATAACCATGACATATAACAAATCGAATATCAAGATAGCCAAGAGTGTACTTATAACAAGGTGTCATGTCATATCAAAGGTGTACCATGCAAAATCAGTACCATGACATGCCTCAAGCATGTACCATAACAACATAATAATAAGCCTCAAAACCAACACATAAACATACCTCTAATCCTATTGACACCATGTTGTATCAGATAATAAATGAGTAAACCAACATGGACATCCAAAACTTGGTACAAGAATCACTTCTCAACCTTTCATAATGCTTTTCACATATCCATGACTTGCTCCTTTAATACCCATGGATATCCACACATTCCTCCACTACAACCCACATACATCTTCCCCCTGTTGACCTGTAACCCATAGATACCTCAAAAACTAGGGTTACTCACATTTGCTGCAACTCTGAGACTTTCACGTTCAACCTTCCTTCATAACCTCAGACTTGCTACCTCAAATACATCAGACTTGTAACCTGTAGATACCTAAGAAACTAGTGTTACTCACATTTGTTGCAACTTCGAGACTTTCACCTCCAACCTTCCTTCACAACCTCAGACTTTCTACCTCAAATTTAACCTCAAGTTTTCCAATAAAAAGATAAACCATATCACTTATTCACTTATATATATTCAATAGAATGTGTACATGAATGTACTTATGAGAGACTCCTTGAGTTGTATTTATAATTTTTCTAAGTAACCTCTTTCCTTACTTCAGGGGTTTCTTGTTACAACCACTTAAACCTTTCATTAAAACCTTGTAACCAATTAGGGGCTTCTTGACCATTCTTTGGGGCTTATAACTTCACAAGCCCATAACTCCTCAACCGTGAGGAACTATGTGGTGTACCATGTATCACCATAAAAAACATGACGAGGACTATTCATCCATGAGTATGTTACCTGCATTTGCACTTTCCTTCATGTCCTTATTCCTTAAACAAATTCGGTGATCCGAATTTTAGGGGGTATATGGTCTAAATTTGGATGCAAAAGTCATAAAGATATAAAACTAATAGATTGTCAATGTGGATCAAGGAAATGCCCACCTCCTCATCAATTAATTGGGCTAACATGTTGTCCATATGGGTCAAAGAGAATCCCACCTCTCCATTATTGTATTGGGTTTTATTTTCCACTACTTAGTTAGTTGGGTAGTTAGATCTATTATTATTATAATAGAGACTCATTTAATGAGCACTTTCCATTATTGGATTGGGTTTTATTTTCGTCTACTTAGTTAGTTGGGTAGTTAGATCTATTATACTAATAATAGAGACTCATTTAATGAGATCTTTTTGAATTTGTCCAATGGACCATTTTGTAATTCTATATAAAGGCCTAGCAAGCCTTCTCATAATATCAAGTTACTCATTTTGGCTTCTCTCATATTTTCTATTGTTCATTACTAGTAAATCACTCAGAGCTAATTAGTAATGAGTAATAGAGGTGAGGCTCCTCTTTGAGCCTCACCTCCCAAGTACTTCATTTACATGTTTTTGTCCATGTTTTATTTTTTCATGCAATATTGTCATGTCTAATCTACTCCTCTCTCGGCATTCAAACCATCCAAATCTTAGCCCCCGAGATCCGGATCATTCGGGTATCATGACGACACCTCCATGGCTTCATGCAGATCTTATCCAATAATCATGATCCCCCTATGACCATCACTTTTCATCAATGTTTATGTCTCTCCCCCTTTGACATCAATGGAAGAGGGTATCTCTCCTTGGGGCTACTCGCCCTCGTTGACGATAAAAATCTCAACAAGGATTTTGCCCGCAAAGGATTGCTAAAGCCTATTATTATAAACTAACGTTATATATAATAACTAGTAGGAGGGACCCCCTTGTTGATTAGAGGATCAGATATAGTTCTTATTTGATGTTTATGTTGTTGTTCGACACTGCTTACAAGTTTGAGCATGATTGAGGTTCAAATGTTGGTTATATTCACAACAAATGGGTGATGGATAATTCATGCTATGTGTGGGTTTATTTACTCTAAATTCTCAATTCCATGTCATGAGGGATTATGTGAACTGTTATTTCTATTCTAATTGCACCATGATCTATTACATATTACACCTATACATAACATATTTTAGTCATGGAAAAGGATAAAAGAAATATGAAAAAAATCTAAGGAAGGAATTAAACTATGCTACTATGCTACACTACATGCATTGAAATTAACGGATTGTTGTTAAGTCCTAGCTAACATGGTTAGTGGCTATACGATTTATTGAGTTATATGGAAACATATGTGATATGTGTTATGGTGTGGTTGGAAATGGTTAATGTGACATAGAGTGGAGCATTTGGCAAGTAATGGATGTTGGTTTTGATGCATGGATTAATTGAATGGATTAATGGAATGGTTGAATGGATTAATGGAATGGTTGAATGGCACGTACTAAGTGATTGAATGAGTAAAGTATGGAAGCGACGTGCATTTACTGCACATCACTCCATACATATCCTACTGTCCATCACCCTAGCTTGGCTATTGTTCAATTTTGTTTCATTGTGGTTAAGCTCCGATTTTCAGGAAAAGGAAGAACTGCTCGGCCAAGCTCGTGTTTTTAAGGATTTTTGGTTATAGGTATGTATTTTCGCCATCCATGAACCCGCTCTGGTTATGAAATATATATTGGCTCGGTGATGTATGGGTTTGTGATTTTCTTGAGACTGGTAAATATGTAAACTTGTAATATTTCTCTGGAATGGTTGTTGTGTGGTTTTCGTTACAAATGGAAAACAATGGTTGAAGTCATAGTTTCATTGATTATTCTGAGTGTGGAAGCCATGAAGGCTCTTTGTTGTATTTATGGGTTTTTGTTTAAGGGTTCATTCGGTCCAGGCTTGTTGGCTCTCTCCACACATTTCTTGTCACCGTACCAGTCATATTTGTTGTTATGGGGTTGCTAGGTTTTATTTCGAACCACCTTGTGTCACTCTATATCGTTTCACCTAGGTATGGGCATGTTTATACTATTGGTGTCTAAGTATTTGGTTATGATGGCTATTATGCCAAGGGGATTTATTTGAGGTTGATTTCTATTTCATGGCTCCATTTTATATCAACATTACTCGAGTTAATTGGGGAAAACTGTGAGGGTTATGCTTTGCGTGTCCTAGGTGTTACTTATTGCCCTGTGAGGGACCTCTGCTCCTCTATTCATATTCTCTCCTAATTGTTGATCTCTCTCCTTGTCTTGAAAATCTATGGGTTATATGTCCTGTGTGTCCACCGTGTTGTCCCAAATGTTTCTCACCTGTTGTTGGTGGTCGTTTCCAACCTCCCTATGTTGGTTACTCAGAGCCCACCCTTGTTCATTTTAAGCCCGATTTTGATAAATGAACCAATTATTTTTGGTCGGGCACTTAGTCGAATGTTATGATTTGGTGGAGTATCATCAACAATGGTTGATTATTGGTTGTCCCAGATTAATAGAGTTGATAGTGGTTTTTTTGATTGGTTTATAATCACTGCATTCTTTTATTATGGCAATTGATTCGATTGTTCAACATGGTTAATTGGTTGATTCAAGTACTAAAGTGGGTACACGGTCATTGGCTCTTGTGTTGTAACAATTAGATTGTTGACTCAACATTGTTTTATGGTTGATCGGGAATATGCCTCTTTTCTTTATGCACTGGGTTGTGTGTTTCCTACAACATGATATAGGTTTAAATAAGGGTTGTTGTTACTGTGTGTTTTAATTGAGAATCATGAGTATTGCAATTTAAAATCATGATGGTTGTGGCGTGGTTGTCCACTGTATATGTTATGGATATCATTTGATTACTCCATCAGAGATGGGCACAGGTTTTATAACAGTATGGTTTTGTTACAATTTGATTATTAAACTGATTAGAGGAATGGAATCGGGCACGATTTTTGTGTCTGTGTTTGATTTGAAGAAATAATTCATGGATAGTGGTTGATGTTTCGATGGAACGGAGTGGAAACAAGTGATCATGTGTTCATTTAGAAATTGTTTTAAATATTAAATGGGACAAATGGGAAGAAACATAACTCTTATACATGTGGTTTTGGAAGGCATATTATTTTGAGTTGGATGACACTGTGTTAAATATTTGATTGAAAACAATAAGCAAGTTAATACAAATAAATGATGAATTGTACATAGTAGTCATTTTATTGATCACAATGACTATTTGGTCAGTATTGGATCTTTTTCTTTTAATACATAATTGTTTTATGGAATTACTTAATTAAATTTTCGAACAATAACCATTATCTTCCCCTACCATTTTTTTCTCTTTTCGCTAATTACAATCCCCTCGCCTTCCCGTATTCATTACTCACTCTTTGTTCCTAAAATTTAATTACAGTTAAGAGAATCTTTGTATTGTGACAGTTTAAGATCACAAGGATGGATTACAGTGATATGTTCTTTAGTTTACATTTCAGTTGATTGTTATTATTAGTGAGAAGTAACCATGTTCTTTTTCCCCTCATTTTAACATTTTTTTTTCTCAATACAAACCCCTCACATATCCCAGAACTTTTTTTCACCCCCTTCTCATTGACAATGGTTAAAAAAATTGTATGGATTGGATTGCATGAGTCTGATATGTTGCTGAGCCAATTTTTTTTTCATATTTTAGAAGAGTTGTCATGTATGATTGTTAAAGGAAATATTTGCTAATCAATCATGCATATAGAAATGATCTTTTTCAGTCGAGGTAGCCATGGTAGAGATAACCGAGGAAGAGGTGATTGGAACAGGTGCCCTAGAAGCCCTAGATTCTCCATTTACTTTGATGTTGACTCACAAGAGTTAGGCAAACTAATTTAGGCTTGGTTTTTCAATTGGATTGGGAAAGGAGTGGTCCAACCTAGGCCTGAAAGGCCTCCCTTCCAAGCTCCATAAGCCCATGGTATTCCCGTGCCCCCTCATGTCTCATTGCAATCCAAGGTTCCCAAAAATGACGGATGGCAAGATATTGTCCATCTGACAGTCTCCCAACATCATGTCTGCCCCAATTTGTCTTTATCGGCTCCCCCACCTATCAATCAGATTGTCCAATATTCCCCTATCCACTCACCAGTTCAGTCATCCCATGCTAGAAAAAGGTTGAAAATTGAGGCCCACCATGCCCCTGAGAAAGGAAAAGCCACTGATTCCCCTTCCTCACCCTCCAATGGCTTTGATAAATCCATGTCCTCCCGGATGCATTTGAGGGACGATTGTTCTCATGTGATCAACGAGATTAGACCTAAAGGCTCAACACAACCAAAGGAAAATTCAGAGAGATCAAAAGGTAACATAAGCAACAAGGGAAATATTGCATCTCAGAGTGGAAAATATGGATTTTAAGTTTTATTTGATTTATTGTTGATGACAGTTGACTTCAAAATTTTTGGACAACATGCTCTTTTTGGATATATGAGTAATATATTTTTGAAAATAATTTCAAATATCAATGAGATAAATTGCCAAACATGAATGTGATGATGGAAGTCACCAGGAGGGATGTTTTTGTTTATTTAACTAGTTATGTTATGATTGTTAAGAGCTAAAGGGGAGTCACAATGGGTCCCACCTACTAGTTATTATTTATTTAAAACCCTTATTATGATTTATTATTTTCCCCCCTAACTAAAAGGTTGGTTGAGTTTTTAGTTAACTTAACTAATGAAGTATTTCAACTACTTCAACCAATTCTAATTTGCTTAAAGGAAGAAGGAAAGGGAGAAACAAGATGAGAATAGAAGGAGAAGCATACTAAGGTTTTCTCTTTGAGTTTGTGTTGAGATAGTTTAGTTTTCATTCATTCCTTAATTTATCACAAGCCTAATTCTTTTTTATGATAGCAGGGTCTTATTGTAGACAACAAGATTCAGGGCTGAATTACATCATTCAAACACTTTTTTTTTAGAGGTGTTGATCTATATTTGATAGTCTATGTAGACTTGTCTATTTGTGAATTAGTTATCATGACTGACAAAGGCTATTGTGCAGAGTCGAGTGGGCAATAATCTGTGGCAAGATGATCCAACTTTTAGAGTTCAGTTTTTTATTTTCTGTCAGAGGTCCTTTTGTATGTTTCATTGGGGATGTCTAAGTTTGACTTTGGTCCAAAACTTCTTCATGAAATTTTGTAAAGAGAATGACTCTTTGATGAATTGGAATGAAATAAAGGATTTCTTTATGTCTCATCTATCTTTATTATCAACTTGGTGTCTTTACTTTTGTCTCTATATTTATTTCAGCATCTGTTATGTTCATAAAAACACATAAATAATGAATTTTGCAGCAAACTTTTATTTATAAAAACCAGCCTAAGAACTTGTAATCAATACTTGTGAGTTAGGATATTAATTTTGATGGATATAAACATAGGGCAATATTCCCATCTATTTTGCTTTAGTCAAGAAAAATCTAAAAATGCTTGAGTAAGATCATTTCATATATTTTCCTCAACATTTATTTGGCGACCATACTGGGGAGATATTCAATATCTCTCTGATTAATTTTTAAGCTTGATTAGCATCGAATACATCTACTTTTTTGATATTAATTCTTTGAATGTTTTATTTCTTAATGATTGTTCCTATTGCAAGGCAACCCAATATTGAGCCCGGTCTTCAAGATCAGACCAACATTGTTTTGAATATGTTCAACACCATTTTAGACACTACCAATACTCGTGTTGAGATTAATCATTCATGGGAAGCAATTGAACGAGATATTAGTGCCCAAGAACGTTGGGAAGCTAGACGCAGACAACCTAGAAATCAACAATAACCTTCTTGATCCTTCATTTTTGGCCTTACTTTCATGTCCTTAGACTCTCATGTTTCTAGAAGAAGAAGAGGCTTATCACCCAAAATTAATTCTATTGCTGAATTAGGAAGAAGGAATGTTGTGTTGTCAACCCAACAAAGTGATCTAAGGAGAAATTTGTCTGATTCTTGAAGTTCATCTTTTTATCCCTCACACATCATCCACAAGATGACATCTATTGGTGGCTCTGGTGGCACTGGAAGTATAGCCACCATCTTCATCTTCGTCAGTGATTGGTATCTTATATAGCCACCATATCCATGTCCAGTATACCAAAAATCCCACCAAAGTCATTAAAAAGTATGGGAATTTTCAGTTTGAAGAAGACGCCACAACCACACCATGGCATGTGTCCTCTCTGCTTAACCTAGCACCTACTACTCTTCCACCTCCTAAATTCAAAGAGCACCTCCCTAGGTTTTTGGGAAATAACACTGTCACTACAAACGAACACCTGGTGGCATTTTCTAATGCTTGTCACAACATAGGGGCCAATGAAAATGATACTTGCATGCACTTATTTGTCAATTCCTTGTAAGGGAAGGCTGCGTCCAATTTATTTGACCTTCCTCCTAATATTTTGTCTACTTCGGAGGAGTTAGTTTATTGGTTCAGATCCACCTATGGGAAATCAAAAGGCCCAACTGAGAAGTTATGGGAGTACAATAACATCGCCTATAAGGATGGTGAAACCATCAAGTCCTTCAACTTGCATTTCACTAAGTTATACAATTAAATCCCCGAACTTATTCGACCTCAGAACCAAGTTGATTTCATGCATTACCACAAGGCATTACCTTCCCCCTATCGTCATAGGCTTGAGGAAAAATCCAATGATAATCTCAGTTCTACTCTGCATAATTTTTTAGAGTATGAAGAATAGCTTGAAAGAATAGGCCTTCCCCAGGGAGAATCAGTTAAACAAACAGACATGTCCGCTCTCTTACAACTATTACAAGATATGAATAATCGTATGATATCATATGATAAAAATGGAACTGTCTCCCCTCTCACCCTTGGAGATTCATCCTCTTCTGTACCCCCCTTCAAGAATCCAATTGAACATAATTTTTCAGCTTAAATCTATCTTGCCCCAAAGTTGGTGTAACTTTTGTGAGGAACACCATGAGGAAGCCACATGTGAGGTAAGGAAGAGTGCCAAAGATAAGATATTTGGTAAAAGTACAGAAACTACCATCGTTTTCCTAGATTTTGTAGATCCAGAAGATGTCATGATCATTAATACTAGGAACAAATCCTACGCTCCCAAAGGCAAATATGATCCTCCCCGTAATTCTTCTAGCCCAAGCTTATCTTCACCAGCTGCTACGGTTCAGGTTCCTAAGGTTCCTCACAGTCAAGAAACAACTTCCCCTCTCCCCTCTTCCAAATACAATATTCTGAATTAGTTGGCCAACATCAAAGCATATGAAACCCTTTTGGACATGGTTTTCATCCCTGAAAAACAAAGGCATATGAAAAATTTCATGGAAGGAAAAGATTTCATTGTAGCCAAACTCTTCAAAGAGGTAAATGAAGAGGATTCGTCTGTAAATAAAGTAGGTGTACATAACTTTACATACCCTATAAAAAATCCCCCTTTTTATATTTTTGTAACGATTATGGATAAGATCACCCATTGTTTCCTCATTGATGGCGGTTCGGGCCCAAGTGTGATGTCGAATATTATTATGGAAGAGCTAGGATTGTCTTGTATAAATGAAAATGCCATAAGCATTCTCTCTTATAATAGTCTACAACAAACAACCATATGCGATATTAAATATGTGACCTTAGTTTTGTGTGCACACCCTGAAATAAGGACGACCCTTAGTATTCAGGTAATTGATATACTAGTAAGAAATTACTCAATCATCTTGGGAAGATATTGGAAAGATTTAACTCGTGGATACCTCTCACTCAACAAAACACATTTATCCATTCCTCAAAATGGTAAAAACATTATAGTCCTTAAAGAGGGAAGGATTTCACCTTACATAGAGAGTGTCCCACAGCCTAATGTAAACTATAACGAAGAGGACCTAGGAGTGTATTCCATCTTTTTTGAGGAGGATAACATTCCCTTGGAAAAAATTGATTTAGATGATGGTATGTGGCACATGCACTTTTATGGCTCATGCTCAAATGAAGGGAATGAAGATGGCATTATTTTGATTTCTCCTGTAAGAAAAATCCATAACTTTTTTTACAGGTTGGATTTTTCCTGCACGAACAATGTCACCAAATTCAAATCTTTATTATTAGGCATTGAAAACTCCTATAATATTGGTTGTGGTCACCTTTCATTTTTTGGGGACTCCGAGCTTGTTATGATCCTTGTACATAAGATTTACTCCCTTAGAAACAAGTTGATGAAACAATACACCTATTGGCACAGGGGTAGACCCAGGGTTCACTCCAAGAGTGCACCAACAAGCCCTAGCTATTGGCCCTTTCGGCAACACCTACGAAGCAGATGTAGTCTCACCCGAAGTAGCTAAGAGGGGGGTTGCAAGAAAAAGATGTCTACAACCACGGGAATATCAAGTGGAACTAATACAACAATAATGCATCATTCATATCTCTTATCAACTAGATATACTCTGCACAACTATACATATGATCTAACACAATACTGCAAATAACATTATAAAAATGACAGAGATCCAGACATCAATCACACATACGACAAAAAATATACGTGGTTCACCCTCTCTCTAGGGCTACGTCCAAAGAACTATGATTATGATATATTAAGATAAAGCTTACAGTTCTAATCTTCACTCTTAATCAACATATCTTCTCTCTTTTTCTCTCTGTTTCCCACCTTCCTACGCACCCAGCTGCAGGACTTGATCTTCTCACCCATCTGAATATCTTACAGTACCAGAAGGCTCTTACTCTCAACACTCCTCTCTCTCACAGTACACTAATCTCCCAACCAACAACAATCAATATCAATACCCAACAGTAGTACTGACCCGACCTAGGTCCTTTCGACCTCTATTTATACATTATAGTCCCTCACTGATAGCCTTAGGTTGAAACCTAAGTGTCAAAACTCTAATTACCCAAAACCCTAGGTGTCTAAAACCCTAGGTCAACTTGACCTACCTTTTCAGGGCTTTGCCAGCCTATCTTTCCTCCCTTCTCGAGAGGTGCTCCAAAGCATCCAATGGTGGATTTCTCTTCTTGCTGAGTTGTCTATGATTCTTTTCTCTTGCTGATCTGTCATCCCTGATCTCCTCATTTAACGGCTTGATTTTCCATACTTTGCTCCATCTTTTCTGCTCTTTTTCTTACTTCGACCCAGTGACAGTCACTGTGTCTCCCGCGTAGTTCGCGTTTGACCTTTTCTTCCTCGATCTTCACTTCCTTCCATAACCAAGGGCCAAAAGGCCCCCAACACTCACCTGCGACTCGTCCCGAGGCACTTCAATTCTGATTTTCCCATGTCACTTCGACTTTGGACTGTAGAATGAAGCCTTTTCTTTCTGCTCCATGTCTCCTTCCCATCCTTGTGCAGACTATATTTTCTGTGTCTGGTACCTATTTTCAACTACACCTGGTACCTAGTCACTTTTCTTCCTGAACCATTTGTTGGCACAGGGGCAAACCTAGGGTTCAACGCTTCAACAACACACCAACAAAACCCTAACTACCGGTCCTTTAGGAAACACCTGTGAAGCAGATGAAGTCTCACCCGAGGTAGAGGCAGGGGTGGTTGCAAGACTCAGGTGTCTACAACCTTATTTGGGACACATATATGTGATTCTTACTCTTAGCAAGCACTTTAGCATAGATCATTCATCAGTATTTAACCCTCATGGCACTCCGCAGATGGCATAGAGAACCGCAACATTCACTTATATCTAAGTTAAGTTAGTACTTAGCAACAAAAAAATAGGTCTAGCACTCAACACTTTCATATATGTCAAATCTATACCCACACATCTAATAAGCACAAAGAAAAGTGTATCTATCTAAGTATATCATAGCAAAGCACATAGCATAATCATATCAAGCACAACACATGGAAAGAAACCAACACATTAGGTCGAAGCACCGAGCACAACAACACAGAGTTATCGTGGTTCACCCCCACCCTAGGGCTATGTCCACAAAGTCTTCTTCTTATTTATTAGCTTTGGTCAATTAGGTTACAACACAAAGCTCACACTTGTACTCTGCATAGGACAGGAGATTTGCGTGCACCTCGCTAGATCCTCCTTCCTCGAGTAGATCTAGCACACAATCTTATTACAATTCATGCACTCAACACTTACAACACTTGCACTCATCTCTGCAAGTCAGTCACACAATAGACACGAATCCTTTACTAACACTTAACTTATCTTCTCGCCCTCTCTTACATTGCTTAGCTACTTATTTATACTTTAAAAAATAGGCCTAAACATGGGTAAACCCATGGGCGGGCATCCCTTTCCCATTACATTAACCCAAAACCCTAAAAGGGCCCCAAAAGTGGGCCAAGATCCCGTGATCTCTGCTTCACCTAGTGCTCCATATTTGACAGGTTGTCGAAGTCCAAAAATAGTCAAATATGACCAAGCGTTCCTCAAAAATTGGTCAAGGGCCAATAGGCCCCCAACACTCACCTGTGACTTGTCCCGAGTCACTCTGGTATGATCAACTCTGCTTCGAATGTCTTGAGCTTGGCCCGAGATACTTCGACCTACTTCAGTGCAACAACCTCTTGCTCAGTGAACTCCTGGATCACTGGGTCATTTACTGGTCCTTCCATGCATTGTTCTATGGTGATGACAACCTGTTCAAGCTGGGCTACCTAGCTCTCAACTTTAGTGAACAATTGGCATGCTTTCTCTTGGAGTGGTTGAAGTCGTTGAGAGACTTCCATCACTTTACTTTACATCATGTGTACCTATTGTTGGGTGGTGAGTTGTTTTGGAAATCGCTTCATTCTTTCAACTGGGGTCAAGGCCTTCAGCTACGCCTGTAGCGTATCTACATGTTGCTTTGCTTCTTGGATTTGTGCCTCTAATGTCTACAATTCTAGGTTCTCTGTGAGGTTCTCATAAGTCTGGGCGCTTCTAGCACTCAACTGCTTACATTCCAAAGCCAAGGTTTTTAACCTATCAACTGCGCTACGAGAAGTTGCCTCCCTTAGATATCTTACTTCTTGGGCAGTCTCGGGCATGATACGAATTTTTAGATCTGCGATGCACTGCTGAAGTTGTTGGATTACTTCTTCAAGTTGTGCCACCTATTATGGGACATGTTCTTCAATTTTCACTTCAATGACCATCACAGAGCGAAGTGCTTTGTGAACTCATTCCTGTACATCAAGTTGCTCTGCTAGCAATTGGTCCTTGCTCTGTTGTAACTGTGCTTTCTCCTCCTCCCACTTCACTTGTAAGGCAAGTTGTTCCTATTCTACCTTCCTCTATTGTACTATAAGTGCACTCTGTACTTGTGCCAAAGCCTGGGTGGCTTGTTCTGTGTCTTCTTGAGTTCCTCCAAAGTGAGCTTCGACGATCTGGCGTAATTGGGTCGGCTCATTGCCTGTTCCTGTTGTTCCTGTCATCAAGGGAATAGTAGAAATGGATTGGCTGGACTGGAGTGCCTGCTGCACTTCTTGAAGTTCACCCGTGATTTGGCTGAATATCTCCTCTTGCTTCGCTTCTTGCCTTTCTGCGATCTCTAGTGAGGCATCATTCAGCACAGTGATCAAGAATTCAAATTTGTCCTGTGTGAGGGTAGTCTTAAACGTAGTCCGTGTGGCCTTAGTTTTATTTCAGTATGAAGGCTTTGGTGGGGTGACCTTCCTTTTCTTAGAGGGATCATCCTCCTCTCTAGGCGGAGTAACCTCACCTTTGTTTTTCTCAAACTCTGTGCCACCTATTTCTTCACCATCACCTCCCTGTGCAGGTGAGATCGAAGTAGTCTTCGTGGATGTGTTATGGATATCTTGAAATTCATCATCCATCTTAGTCTTGCTTGGTCCAGGTGTATCCAGTATAGATTCAGGGCTTTCCACATTGGATATTTCTGTGGGGTTTGCTGGAACAAGGAGGTCTGCCGACCATTCCTTGGTAATCTGCTCCAAGTCTTCTTCTATCAACTTGTAGTATGATTGGAGTTGTTGTTTGTGCTCATCAGCGCGCACTGTGATATAGGTGAAGTGGCGGTCTGTGCTGAATTTGATCAAAGGTCTAAACCTATGAAGTGTGTTTGGTGTGAGGCATGGTGTAGACTAGATTTCATTCTTCAATTGGTTGTAATAAGCATGGAAGACAACATTGGACTACCACTGCTTGTTCATGTCATTGGAGTACCACAACGTACAGAACTTCATGGCCAGTGGTTGGAAGGGTTCGATCTCCGGAAAAGTGGCACCTTCTGGTAGCTCCCAGGTGATGAAAGCGATGAGTATGAGCAACCAACTAAAGTAGAACTCATACCCTTGGTCTTGCGCTTCTCTACAGTCAAGATCTAGCTAATTTACAAGGTACTTCACCCAGTTCATTTGTAGTCCCTCCACGCACTTCCCTACGAGGTCAACTACAAATCCAGTCACATGTGTGGGTCTATTCTTGCGGACTAACTTCCCTGCGATCATATGGAAACTGAGGCGCACCACTGCATTCTCAATGGAGGCTACCTTGTAGCATCGCATGCCCTTCTCTACATCGCCATATGTGTCTTTTATTCGCTAGGAGAGAGCGCGATCTGTGGTCTTTATAGGGTAAAAATCATGTAGGTCAAGGCCCTACATTCTTAGCCCTTTGATCCGATTGATTAGAATCAGATCCACAGTGATGCGACGGTCCAACCATAAGTATCCTCCATGGTAGCAGGACAACAACAATCTGACGCATGCATTCACTTCCTGATGCCTCCCAAAATGAGGAATCTTCATTACATTAAGGAGGGTTGATTGCGCGAGGTTATGGGTCCATTGTTGAGGGACAATATTTGGTTTCCTCCCTTTTGTGATAGTTAAGTACTTGTGCGGGGATAGTATACTGTAAACTTTGCGATCTCCAAGGTTAACATCACTAAATTTCAGCGCTGTGAGCTTATCCTGGTCAGCACGAACTATGCGCACCCCTTTCGGGAGGTACACAGTGACCAAAGCATAGTTGAAGTCTCTGGGTATAGTGTCTCGAATAGTTGTTTCACTTAGTGGTGGGATATACTTAGGAAATATACTTGGGATCGTCTTCACAATGGCGAATTCGTTTCTGAGCTTAGATCATCTTTCTCAAGGTGGTCGAGATGGTCCTGCTTGAGCAGTGGAGGGGGAAGTTGGCAATGCTCCTGAGGACGATGCCTGTACACCTGTAGACACTCCTCGCTCTAACATGACTCTCTCAGTCATTAAGTCAATTAAAACTTATTCAACTACTTTCTCAGCAGCACTGAGCTCGTCCGACATACAAGCTTGGTTCAACTAGCTCGGGTGTGAAAGGAATTCAGAGACTATAGTGAATAGTATGGGAACAAGGAAATGATCTCAGGGTGAATTAGTCTCAGGTTTTGTGCTCAAATTACGACTTAGCAAAAAATATTCTCGGTGCATGGCATGATGGACTAAGTAGAGAAACTTAGCAACGATTTGCTGGAAACGGTTATAATCCTTCATTAACTCCTATTCGACCCGCTATGGTGCGTTTCAACAGTTGGATGATGAACCTTTATTTCTTTTCTTCCCGTTCGGAGACAAAGTCGAACAGATATATTGGCCCCAACGACCATATTGCTTTATCATGGTGAAGTACTCTATGTCATTGTTCTAATATCTCGACGAAGCTCCAATTCTACAATTTTTCTTTCTACGAAGTATCCTCTAGAACCTCTTGTAACCTTACAATATTATCCCTTTTCTTTCTTAAATTTATAGCCTTCTTCCCAGTGAGCTTCGTCTCAGTAATGATTTTACCATTCTGATGCTTATCTTTTGTGGTCTTAGTTACTTCACACTGTTGAAATTCTTTCCTAGGGTTCCTGGATAATACTTCTTATGTATCAAAAATAGGTAACTCAATCTTCTACGGATCCTCTAGTGTTCTCTTAGCCTCGACATCGAAGTTGCTAGTATTAAATATCTATGATCTTCTCTTATGTTCTTCAATCAAGTGTGCTATCCTTCTGGTCATAAAGTCTTTTAACTCTTTCTTCTTTTGTTCCAAAACTTATTCTTCCTCTTTTCGTCTGGCTTGTTCTCTATCAATCCAAGGTTTTCCAATGAGCATGGTAAATGGGATGTTGTCTTCAACAAATTTAATAATCTCAAAGTCTTCCTCTATCAAAGTTCCATTGACAGTCATAGGTGTCCGGGCAATCCTTCCACATAGGTTTACTAGCTTTCCTCTGAATAAACTTGCCCCTCCTAGGGAAGGGATCATGGTAGGATTTCCTATAGCTTCCCAAGTTCTTTCTGGCATACTTTTCACTTGTGTTTCTTCATCAATAATACAATCAATGTCAAAGTCCCCTATTCTTGCTTCAACTTTCTCCTTTTCTTTGAACATCTCTGGTAATTAGACATTTGTATGTTCCTTCAGGGTTTCTTTTATCCGTATTAATATTTTCTTTGATTCTTGTTGGGTTTCTGCCTTTTCTGGATCTGCCTTCTAGTCTTCTTGATTTAGATTCAGCCTTTCCAACTTAGCGATCATTCTAAGGAAATCTAATATGTCATGGTCCAAAGCTTTGCAATAGAGACAACTAGGTTTTCTCCTAGGGCATTCCTTAGAAAGATGTCCTGGTCTTCTGCAACTGTAACAAAGAGTTAATCCTCTCTTTCTCTTCAATGATCCCCAACTCTTCTTGTACTGCGCGCTAGGATCATAATGGCTAGCCTGCAAAAATTTCTTTCTAGGATCCTGCAGCCACTTTTTAGTCCAGACATTATTTCTATGCATAGGTATAACATATCTATCATTATTCTTATCAGATCTATTCATATCAAACTTTCTTTCATCTATTAATTCCCTAGTTTTTAAGATAGGACATAATTTATCAAACATACCAAGATCCATGATCTAGAAATAAAAAATTTCATTTATCTTAATTCTACAGAGCACAAAGATTCTAGATCTAAGGACTTTTGACTATTCTTACCATTATTAGAGCACATAGCTTACAGATCTTACCTCTTTTCTGCATATCTAACTTCTTTCTTTCAGAAATTTCCACTTTTACTTTTCTTAGAGCACAAAGCGTTCAGATCTCGCTTCTTTTCTTCGGATCTGATCTTCCTTTCTTTAGATATGACCTTATTCCTGGCACAAAGCTTCATAGGTCGAGTAAAACGATGCACACTAGGGAAATAGATCTACACACAGAGATTTCTTTTGCAAAATATTTCTTCTTCCTTAGTTCACAACAATCACAGTTTCAGTCCCAACAATAAAACCATTTGTTGGAACAGGGGCAGACCCAGGGTTCACTCCAAGAGCACACCAACAAGCCCTAGCTACTGGCCCTTTCGGCAACACCTGTGAAGAAGATGTAGTCTCACCCAAATAAACTAAGAGGGGGGTTGTAGGAAAAATATGTCTACAACCAGGGGAATATCAAGTGGAACTAATACAACAATAATGCATCATTCATATATCTCTTATCAACTATATATACTCTATGCAGCTATACATATGATCTAACACAATAATTCAAATAACAATATAAAAATGACATATATCCATGCATCAATCACACATAAGACACAAAATATATGTGGTTCACCCTCTCTATAAGGTTACGTCCACAAAACTGTGCTTATGATATATTAAGATAAAGCTTACAGTTCTGATCTGCACTCTTAGTCAATGGATCTTCTCTCTTTTTCTCTCTGTCTCCCACCTTCCTGTGCACCCAACTGCAGGACTTGATCTTCACACCCAACTAAAGATCTTACAATACTAGAAGGCTCTCACTCTCAACACTCCTCTCTCGCACAGTACAATAATCTCCCTACCAACAACAATCAATATCAATACCCAGCATTAGTATTGACCTGACCTAGGTCCTCTCGACCTCTATTTATACATTATAGTCCCTCACTGACAGCCTTAGGTCAAAACCTAGGTGTCAAAACCCTAATTACCCAAAAACCTAGGTTTCTAAAACCCTAGGTCAACTTGACCCACCTTTTCAGTGCTTCGCCAGCCTGTCTTTCCTCCCTTCTCGCGCGGTGCTCCAAAGCATCCAATGGTGGATTTCTCTGTTTGCTGAGTTGTCTATGATTCTTTTCTCTTGCAGATATGTCATCCTTGATCTCTTCATTAAACGAATTTATTTTCCGTACTTCACTCCATCTTTTCTACTCTTTTGCTTACTTCGACCCAATGATAGTCACCGTGTCTCCTGCATAGTTCGCATTTAACCTTTTCTTCCTCGATCTTCTCTTCCTTCCATAACCAAGGGCCAAAAACACCCAAACTGTTTGGGCTCTTATCTCGAACCCATTATATTTCAACATCACTCATGTTAGGAGGGAATTGAACTCAATGGTTGATCGGTTAGTTGTTTTTGCAGCCTCTCCAACTCGGCAACGACTTTCGCATAGACCCGATGGTACTTGTCAATCTCTATATCGTCCACATATACCTAAAAATATAGAATCTTGGAAGGTCTTCCCTAACGATGAGAGCATTTTTGCTTTCATTTAGAATGAACCTTTTAAGCCCAAGGGAATTTTATCCATAGAAGATGACAAGATTCCTAAGGTCTTGACTCCTTTAGATATTTCATTTTCATCGAGTGATGTAGGAAATAAAGAGAAACATAAGGAAGAGGAGTCGAAAAGGAAGGTGGGTGAAACCATATCCTTGAACATTGGGACACTCGAAGTTCCAAAGAATGTTAAAATAGGTGCCTAATGTTCTGGTGAAGAAAAGATGAAGCTTTCCAGGCTACTTGGTGGATTTCAAGATGTTTTTTCTTGGTGTTAAGAGGATCTTCATGGTTTTTATCCTAGTCTTATACAACATGCTATCCCCATCAAGGAAGGCATGATACCAGTTAGGAAAAAAAAATCCCTATTAACCCTGCATTGAAGGAAACTTTTCAAAGGGAGTTGGAAAATTTCTTGAAGGTTGGAGTCACCTTTCTGGTCAAGTACCCTGAATGGGTTTCCAAATTGGTACATGTTCCGAAGGTCACTGATCATATTAGATTCTACATTAATTTTTGCACATTCAATTAGGCTATTATGAAAAATCCCTCCCCTCCCCATAATATGGAAATTATTCTTCAATGAATGATAAGGTCACAGATGAGGCCCTTACTTGATAGTTTTTTTGGTTACAATCAAATCAAGGTAAAAAGGGAAGATTATCACAAAATCACTCTTATCACGAATTCAGGTACCGTGACTTATGAACGCATTCTTTTTGGCTTACCCGATGCAAGTACCACTTTTAAAGGACATATGTGAATAACTCCTGACGAATTGATTAATATTCATATTTATCTTGACGATATCATTGTATGCTTTAAAGGGTCATTTATTACCTCGGAGTTTCAAGTGTTATGGCTGGGTCCTTTCCAGATCTCTTTTGTCTTGGGTACTAATTATTACATTCTAAAATATTTACAGGAGTGATTGTTTTCCTACAACACTAACGGTTCTCACTTGAAACATTACGTGGAACCAACGTAAAAAGTTATAACATTGTTTGGATTTTTTGTATATTAGTAGTCTAGCTCTTCTTTCTTTTCTATCATTGTTTTTCATTTCGGCTTTATAGTAGTTCAATTTTTTCTTTCTGATTTTGATCATTTCATACTTCTTTTACATTTTTGTCATGTTATCTCTGTTGTTTTGAATTCTGCAATTTTAATTATGTTATGATTTTTATTTCTTTTTCGTCTTTTAATTGATTTTGGTCAAGAATAATTTGTTGGATCAGTTCTTCCACAGTGAAACTCTTGCAAGGTATTGTTAGTCAATAAAAATCGATCTTACACAATTGTTACGATGTTCCCTTGAAAGCACTTGAATTTGCTATCTTCTTTCACTGTTGTCTTAAAAAAAATGGTTATCTCCCACTTCTTCTTTCCTTTTCTTCATCTATTTGAGAATTTAAGAGAGCAAGTCCATATTTTTTCTCCTTGAATTAGAGAGAAGATTTTGGTTGAACAATTATGCACATAGTGGTAAAACCCCTCATACATAACATTTTTCATGAGTTATTCCAAAATTCCCGGTCAGTTTTCCATTAAATCCACTCACTTCCCCCTGTTGCATAATATTCCTGGTTATATCTTCTTGACCTGTTGTTCTTTGTCTGCGAAACCATGACTTCTCAGTTCTAAATCTACTGAAAACAAATTTCCCTGTGGATTCGCCAATTTGTTGATGATAAAAATTGCAAAAGGGATTTTGCCTGCAAAGGATTGTTAAAGCCTATTATTATAAACTAACAATATATATAATAACTAGTAGCTGGGACCCCCTTGTTGATTTGAGGATCATATCTGGTTCTTATTTGATGTTTATGATGTTGTTCGACACTTCTTACAGGTTTGAGCATGATTTAGGTTCAAATGTTGGTTCTATTCACAACAAATGGGTGATGGATAATTCATGCTATGTGTGGGTTGCTTTAATCTAAATTATCAATTCCATGTCACGAGGGATTATGTGAATTGTTATTTATATGCTAATTGCGCCATGATCTATTACATATTACACATGCACAAAACATATGTTAGTCATGGAAAAGGATAAAATAAATATGAAAAAAATCTAAGGAAGAAATTAAACTATCCTACTATGCTATACTACATGCATTGAAATTAAAGGATTATTGTTAAGTCCTAGATAACAGGGTTAGTGGCTATACGATTTATTGATTTATATGGAAACATATGTGATATGATTTATGGTGTGGCTGGAAATGGTTAATATGACATAGGGTGGTGCATTTGGCAAGTAATGGATGTTGGTTTCGGTGCATGGATTAATTGAATGGATTAATGGAATGGTTGGCTGGCACGTACTAAGTGATTGAATGAGTAAAGGATGGAAGCGACATGCATTTAATGCACGTCACTCCATACATCTCCCACTGGTCATCCCCCTAGCTTGGTTATTGTTCAATTGTGTTTCATTGTTGTTAAGCTCCTATTTTCCAGGCAAAGGAAGAACTGCTTGACCAAGCTCACGTTTTTAAGGCTTTTTGGTTACAAGTATGTATTTTCACCATCCATGAACCTGCTCTAGTTATGAAATAGATATTGTCTCGGTGATGTATGGGTTTGTGATTTTCTTGAGACTGGAAACTATGTAAACTTGTGATATTTCTTTGGAATGGTTGTTGTGTGGTTTTCATTGCAAATGGAAAACGATGGTTGAAGTCACAGTTTCATTGATTATTCTGAGTGTGGAAGCCATTAAGGTTGTATGTTGTCTTTATGGTTTTTCGTTGAAGGGTTCATTCGGTCCAGACTTGCTATCTCTGTCCACACAACTCTTGTCACCGTACCCAGTCGTATTTTTTGTTATGGGGTTGTTGGGTTTGACTTGGAACCACCTTGTGTCACTGTATATCGTTTCACCTAGGTATGGGCTCGTTTATACTATTGGTGTATGTGCATTTGGTTATGATGGATATTATGACAAGGGGATTTATTTGAGGTTTATTTCTATTTCATGGCTCCATTTTATATCATCATTACTCGGGTTGATTGGGGAAAACCACGAGGGTTATGCTCTACGTGTTCTGGGTGTTATTTATTGGCCCGTGAGGGACCTCTTCTCCTAAGTTCATATTCTCTCCTGCCTGTTGAACTCTCTCCTTGTCTTGCAAATATATGGGTGATATGTCATGCGTGTCCACCGTGTTGTCCTGAATGTTTCTCACCTTCTTTTGGTGGTCGTTTCCAACCTCCCTGTGTTGGTTACTCAAAGCCCACCCTTGTTTAATTTAAGCCCAATTTTGATAAATGAACCAGTAATTTTGGTCAGGCACATGGTCGACTGTTATGATTTGGTGGAGTATTGTCGACAGTGGTTGTATTGGTTGTCCCTACTTAATAACATTGACAGTGGTTTTTGTGATTGGTTTATAATCACTGTATTCTCTTATTATGGCAATTGATTCAGATGTTAAACTTGGTTAATTGGTTGATTTGAGTACTACAGTGGGAACATAGTCATTTCCTCTTGTGTTGTAACAGTTGGATTGTTAACTCAACATTGTTTATGGTTGATCGGGAATATGCCTCTTTTCTTTATGCCCTCGGTTGTGTGTTTCCTAAAACATGATATAGGTTGAAAAAAGGGTTGTTGTTACTGTGTTTTTTAATTTCCAATCGAGAGTATTGCAATTTAAAATCGTGATGGTTGTGGCGTGGATGTCCACTGTATATGTTATGGATATCTTTTGATTACACCATAAGAGATGGGCACGGGTTTTATAACGGTATGGTTTTGTTACAATTTGATAATTAAATTGATTAGAGGAATGGAATCAGGCATTATTCTTGTGTCTGTGTTTGATTTGAAGAAATAATTCATGGACAATGATTGATGTTTCGATGGAACAGAGTTGAAACAAGTGACTGTGTGTTCATTTAGAAATTGTTTTAAATATTAAATGGGACAAATGGGAAGAAACATAACTCTTATACAGGTGGTTTTGGAAGGCATATTATTTTGAGTTGGATGACACTGTGTTAAATATTTGATTGCAAACAGTAAGAAAGTTAATACACAGAAATGATGAATTATACACAATAGTCGTTTAATTGATCACAATGACTATTTGTTTAGTATTGGATCTTTTGATTTTAATATAGAATTGTTTTATGGAATTACTTAATTAATTTTTCGAACAGTAACCGCTATCTTCCCCTACCATTTTTTTCTCTTTTCGCTAATTACAATCCCCTCGCCTTCCCATATTCATTACTCACTCCATGTTCCTAAAATTTAATTACAGTTAAGAGAAGCTCTGTATTGTGATAGTTTAAGATCACAGGGATGAATTACAGTGATATGTTCTTTGGTTTACATTTCAGTTGATTTTTGTTATCAGTGAGCAGTAACCTTGTTCTTTTTCAACTCATTTTAACATTTTTTTTCGCTCAATACAAACCCCTTACATATCCCATAACCTTTGTTCACCCCCTGCTAATTGACAACAGTTAAACAATTTGTATGGATTGGATTGCATGAGTCTGATATGTTACTAAGCCAAAATTTATTTCATATTTTAGAAGAGTTGTCATGTATGTTTGTTAAAGGAGCTATTTGTTAATCAATCATGCATACAAGAATAATATTTTTAGCCGAGGTAGCCATGGAAGAGGTAATTGAGGAATTGGTAATTGGAATAGGGGTCCTAGAAGGCCTAGATTCTCCATTCACTTTGATGTTGACTCACAAGAGTTAGGCCGGCTATTTTAGGCTGGGTTTTTCAATTGAATTGTGCAAGGAGTGCTCCAACCTAGGCCTGAAAGGCCTCCCTTCCAAGCTCCACAATCCTCTAGTATTCCCTTGGCCCCTCATGTCTCATTGCAACCCGAGGTTCTTGAAAATGATAGATGGCAAGAGATTGTCCATTCGACAGTCTCCCAACATCGTGGTTGGCCCAATTTGTCTTTACGGGATCCCCCACCTATCAATCAGATTGTCCAAGTTGCCCCTGTCCACTCACCAATTCATTCCTCCCATGCTAGCAAAAGGTTGAAAACCGAGGCCCACCATGCCCTTGAAAAAGGAAAAGCCACTACTGCCCCTTCCTCACCCTCCAATGGCTCTGATAAATCTGTGTCCTCCCGGATGCATTTGAGGGACGATTGTTCTCATGTGATCAACGAGATTAGGCCTAAAGGCTCTGCACAACCAAAGGAAAATTCAGAGAGATCAAAAGGTGACAACAACACCAAGGGAAAGATTGCATCTCAGAGTGGAAAATATGGATTTTAAGTTTTATTTTATTTATTGTTGATGATGGTTGACTTTAGAAGTTTTGGACAACATACTTTTTTTGGATATATGAGTAATATATTTTTGAAAATAATTTCAAATATCAATGAGATAAATTGCCAAACATGAATGTGATGATGGGAGTCATAAGGAGGGATGTTTTTGTTTAATTAACTAGTTATGTTATGATTGTTAAGAGCTAAAGGGGAGTCACAAAGGGTCCCACCTACTAATTATTATTTATTTAAAACCCTTATTATGATTTATTATTTCCCCCCTTAACTAAAAAGTTGGTTGAGTTTTTAGTTAACTTAACTAATGAAGCAGTTCAACTACTTTAACCAATTCTAATTTTCTTAAAGGCAGAAGGAAAGGGAGGAACAAGAGGAGAATAGAAGGAGAAGCATACTAAGGTTTGATCTTTGAGTTTTTGTTGAGATAGTTCAGTTTTCATTCATTTCTTAATTTATCACAAGCCTAATTCTTTTTTATGATAGAAGGGTCTTATTGTAGACAACAAGATTCAGGGCTGAATTACATCATTCAGACACTTGTTTTTCAGAGGTGTTGATCTATCTTTGATAGTCTGTGTAAAACTTGTTTGTTTGTGAATTAGTTTTCTTGACTAACAAAGGCTATTGTGTAGATTTGAGTGGGCAACAATCTGTGGCAAGCTGATCCAACTTTTAGAGTTCAGTTTTTTATTTTCTGTCAGAGGTCCTTTTGTATGTTTCAACAAGGACATCTAAGTTTGACTTTGGTCCAAAACTTCTTCATGAAATTTTGTAAAGAGAATGACTCTTTGGTGAATTGGAATGAAATAAAGGATTGATTTATTTCTCATCTGTCTTGATTATCAACTTGGTGTCTTTACTTCTATCTCTCTATTTATTTCAACATCTGTTATGTTCAGAAAAACACATAAATAATGATTTTTTCAGCAAGCTTTTATTTAGAAAAACCAACCTAAGAACTTGTAATCAATACTTGTGAGCTAGGATATTAATTTTGATGGCTATAAACATAGGGTGATATTCCCGTCTATTTTTCTTTAGCCAAGTAGAATCTAAAAATGCTCTAGTAAGATAATTTCATATATTTTCCTCAACACCCCTATCTTCGTACATCGATTCTTTCTCTTCACATATTTTTGTCCTCATGTTTCTATTGATTAATTGGGTTGTTTGTCATTGGTTTCAACCCTTGAAGCAATTATGGTTGTCCCAAGAGTATGGTTAAGGGAATTAATTTTGATTGATGTATAATGGTACGAATATTAATTTATTTACAGGCAAAATTATTCTAGATGGATAGTACATGTGATGCCATTTCTGGTGATATGTGGAATGCCAAATAAATCCTCACGTTTAGAGAGTTATGGAGAGTTATAAAGTTGTAATAATTTTGAACAAAATGGTTATCCAAGAATGCCTAGTGAAACACAGAGAGGAAGCTACAATAGGTTTGAATCATTGATAACTGAGGTGAAATGCTGCAAGTGAAACAACTTTGGACACATGGCCAAAGATTGTAGAATGATAGTCCCTCCTAGAGAATCACAATAACAACATTCACAGATAAGAACCTCAACAAAGAATATGGATAAGAAAGAATAATCAGTTTAACAATGAAGAATGAACACTCACTCTACAAGCTAAACACAAGAAATGTTGTTGGTATATTGACAATGGTTGGTCAAAGAACATGACAGGTGATGAAAACAAGTTTCTAACATTGAGAAAGGAAATGTATGGATCAATATCCTTTGGAAATGATGACTCAAATAGAATCATTGGAAAGGGCACAATCATAATTGGAAACAAAAATACCAAGGACGAAAATGTTCTACTAGTGGAAGATATGAAACATAATCTTCTAAGTGTAAGTCAAATGCATGACCATGGTCACAAACTTATGTTTGATTCACAGAAGTGTGAGATAAGAAAAGCAGGTTCAGGAAAAAATGATTGCAACAATTGTAAGAAGTTCAAGAAACATATATGTACTAAGTTAAATTGGAAATGAAAGTGTTGTCTAGGAAATGAAGACGAAGTCTGGCTATGGCAGATAAGAATGGGTCACATAAAATTTGATAACCTCGTCAAAGTAAAAAAAAAGGAAGCAGTTAGAGAAATGCCCCAGATCATGAAGCTAACAAACACATTATGCAAGCATTGTCAACAAGGAAAACTAAAAAAGATCGAGTTCAAATCAAAGGAATACTTCACAACAAGACCACTAGAAATTATGCATAATGATCTAGTTGGACCAACTAGAACAAAGGGTTTAAAAGGTGAGCAATACTTTATGTTATTGGTTGATGATCATACAAGAATGATTGCAGTTTGTTTTCTCAGGAATAAATCAGAAGCATTTGAAAACTTCAAGGTATACAAGTAAATGGTTGAAAATGAAATGGATTCAAAACTCAAATGTTTGAGATCAGACAATGGAGGAGAGTTTACTTCAAAGGAATTTATGGATTTTTGTAGCAATCATGGAATAAAAAGGAAATTATTTGTTGCTAAGACAATGTTAATGAATTCTAAGCTAACAATTTTTTTTTGGACACATGCATGTTAATGGATTCTAAGTTGACAGATTCAAAACAACATAATTCTCATAAAAAACATTGACAAAACTCCCTACGAGCTATGGAAAGGAAGACCAACAAATGTGAAGCACTTCAGAGTTTTCCGAAGAAAATGTTACATCAAAAGAGAAGATGGCATAATGAGAAAGTTTGATTCTTGTGTGGACAAATGCATACTTGTTGGTTACTCAAGTACAAGGAAAGCATACACGTGTTACAATCTAAGGCTCAATAATTTTTTGGAAAACATCAATGTAACGGTTGATGAATCAGGTGGATGAAAATTAAAGGAAGAAGAAAAGGATTCAATGGAACAGGTTTACGAAGAAGAAGCAATGGATGAAGAAGAAACAAAAGGGGAAGATGAAGAATATCATATAGAATTAGAAGAGAAAGTAAAACAAGTACCTCAAAAGACACCTAGAAAATGAATACAGAAGAATCATCCTTCATATTAGATTACCGGGAACAAAAATGCAAGAATTGAGACTATAAGAAGAATTCATTCACTAGAACAACTGCACTTAGAACTCTTATCCACAATTGAACCAAACAGTTTTGAAGAACCTAGAAAGGATTAATTATATAAAAAGGCCATGAATGAAGAGTTGGATCAAATAGAGAAGAATTACACTTGGGAATTGGTTCCAAGACCAAGGTACAAGAAAGTGATCGAAACAAAGTGTGTCTTTAGAAATAAATTGAATGAAGATGGATAGGTTACCAGGAACAAAGCTAGATTGGTATGTAAAAGACACACATAGGTTGAAGGTATCAACTTTGAAGAGACATTTTCCTCAGTTGCCAGAATGGAAGCAATGATTTTGATCCTAGCTTATGCATGATTCAAGAATATTAAAGTGTATCAGATGGATGTAAAATTAAACTTTCTAAATGGGGGACTTAAAGAAGTCTATATTGAGAAACTAGAAGGATTTCATTTGTCATTGAACAAAGATTATGTGTGCAGGTTGAAGAAGGACTTGTATGGTCTAAAATAGGCTCCCATAGCATGGTACTCTAGACTGGAAAGATAGACAACAACCTCTACATCAAGGTAACTCAAGATAGTATTTTTTTAATTGAAGTTTATGTTGATGATATTATTTTTGGAAGTGATAATGATAGGTTAAGCCATAAATTTTCAAATGATATGCAGAATGAATTTGAAATGTCATTACTTGGAGAACTATCCTTCTTGCTAGGTCTTCAGATATGTCAAATAAACCAAGGCATTTTTATCTCTCAAAATAAGTATATCATAGAAATTCTAAAGAGGTTTAGAATGGAAGATTGCAAACCAGTTAATACTCCTATGCAAACCAGTTGCAAGTTAAGTAAATATGATGATTCGATGTCTACAGATGAGAGACAATATAGGTCAATGATTGGTATATTACTTTATGTGACATTATCCAGACTAAATGTAATGCAGGAAGTTGGACATGTGGCACGATTTCAAGCAGCACCAAAGGAATCACATGTTCTAGTAGTGAAGATGATATTCAAATATCTCAAGGGTACAAAATATTTTGGATTATGGTATCCAATAGGAAATTATTTATCACTTATTTCCTACACATGCAGATTGGGAAGGTTGCATTAATGACCGAAGAAGCATAAGTGGAGAATCGTTCTACTTGGGTGAGTGTTTGGTATCTTGGCTAAGAAAGAAACATTCATCAGTATCATTGTCTACAGTTGAAGCATAGTTTATTACATCAACAACATGTTGTACACAGGTTCTATGGATGAAACAAACTATGATAGATATACATGTTGAGTATGATGATCCCATTCCAATATATTGTGATAATACAAGCACCATTAGTATCTCAAAGAATCGAACGATGCACTCTAAGAAAAAGCACATTCCAATCAAGTATCACTTTCTACGGGAATAGGTTGTAGAGGAGAACATTAGAGTTGAATATGTGGGAACAAAAGAACAGGTTGCATATATCTTTACAAAACCACTTCCAAGGGAAGCCTTTGAGTATTTTCGCCAGATACTTAGAGTAGTTTCTACTCCAAAATGAATGATTTTGAACGATTATCTTATATGTCTTAGATTTACACGAGGAAGCACCATAAAGAGGACAGTTCAAGTTGGGGGAGCAGTTTCAAGAAGAGTTCATTCTGGAAGAGAAACCCAAAGGACAGTTCAGTTAGGGGGAACAACCCTGGATGAAAGTTACCTTTGCCATTGATGTCAAATGGGGAGAGATTCATCAGATGCATGATAAAGAGTTAGATGCTTGGAGAGAGAGCACCGAGGCAAATTAAAGAGATAGCACAGAGGCATGTTTCTAAGGGGAACGATGGTCACAGGGGGAGCATGAGTGATATGAATTCAGTGTTGCATCAAAGTGTTGCCATCAATGTCAAAGGGGGATATTTTTTATTAATTGGGTTGGTTTTCATTGATGTGAACCCTTGAATCAAGTCTGGTAGAAAATTGTGGTAGTCCCAACAATATGGTTAAGGGAATTCAATTTGATTGATGTATAATGGTATTAAGATTAATTTATTTGCAGGTAAAACTATTCTATATGGATATTACATGTCATGCCATTTCTTTTGATATGTGGAACACCACATAACTCCTCACGATTAGAGAGTTATGGCCTTGTGAAGTTGGAGAACCCTCATGAGTTATCTAGAAAGTCAAAGAAGTCAAATTATTCTAGAAGCTCCTAGAAAAGTTGACTAGTCAAGTGGGTGAAACTAGGAGTTAATCATGGGTTAAGTTGTTGCAATTAAAAAATAATTAAAAATAATTTAGTTGCAACTAAAAGTAGAGAATTTACTATTTGTAGCAAAGTGGGTTAGCACTAAAAGAAGAAAATTGGGTTAAGGTGGTTAGAAGGTAACCCCTTGAGGAAGCTACATGGAAGTATAAATAAGAGAGAAAGGCTCTCCTATTAGAACCTATTGAGAACATTGAATATCTATTATTGTGTAAGGTTTATTGCATGTATTCATTGATACATTTGAATTTACACTAGTATGAGGTAGCACAAAGGGTTGACGAAGAAAGTTTCAGAATTGAAAAACTATTGAAAAAGCCCTATTTTTCGAGGTTTACGCAGGATACCATGGAACATAGTGTTAGAATATAGAAGATGGTGTGCTCATTTTACCATTGAATATACCCTTGTAACCCAACCATAGGCGAAGCCACCCTCTGAGCACCTTAACCTTGACTGAGAATTACTCTGGAAGCAAACCCTAGGCTAGATAGCCAAACAAGGTGTAGCGCATCTTCCTCCAAGGATAGTGCACCAACAATAGCTGATCAAATAGTCCAAACCCTAGCCAAGATATAGTCCAAGCCTATACTGAAAACTAGTTGCTGCTGCAGCTGCACTTGCAACCCTCCTCCACATGTGCGCACCAAACTAGGAACTATAGTGTGCACCAATTGCTCTTTGTAATTTTGAGATGTGTCAAATGAGAACTGGTGCCTTGTATTTATAATGGTTCTACCAGATTTGTTGGGGCTGACTTCTCCTTCTGGATATGTGTATGTTCAGTATATTATTATTATTTCTGGTCGACTTCTTCTCTTGGAGGCTAATAACCTAATATAAATTATCTTCTTGAGCCGATAAGACTTCTAGGGTTATTAGCCAATTCATTAGGGTTTTCTCTTGCTTTCCGGAGTCTTCTATTCTCGTTAGGTTCACACGTGGAGGTAAATACCTCCCACAGCTACCATAATATTAACACTCCCTCCTAGCTAGGGAGGTATTACAGGTAATGTTCTTGAGCACAAAAACATACCATTTACCCAGTAGCATCAATATAGTCGTCTAGAGTATTTCATGACTAGATCATGAGCATCACCATCACCATCAGCTGCATCATCTCTTGAAACCATACTTCATATGAGTAATTAGACATGATGTTGGATAATTCACTCACACCATAGAGTGATACAAGAGCCACTCTTATAATCTAGAGGAGTTAATGCTCTGAACCAATTTCTGTTTGGAAAATCTATGTTCATCATTCGTCTGGATGGTGATTATTTCCAACAAAATGTTGATAGTCTTCAAGGCAGTTAGAACAAAAATAGAACACAACTGTGTCTATCCATAGTATTACATAACTACAATCCAGTGGTTCACTACCACACCAAGTAACACACAAGTACTTGATCAACAACGTATAGTCACGAACAGTGGAACATATCCACCACAGTAGTCTTCATCTACTATCATACAGTCTTCATAACAAACATCTGATAGCAACCTGCATAGAAACAATGTTATGATATATACTGAATTATTTGGGCCAATCTTTCACTCACATCTGTGAGCTCTGAAAAAATATATGTCTCATGAACAGTGGAACATATCCACCACAATAGTCTATATCTACTATCTTCATAACAAACATCTGTTAGCAACTTGCACAGAAACAATGTTACGATATAAATTGAATTATCTGGGCCATTCGTTCACTCACATCTATGAGCTCAGAAAGAATATCTTCCTCAGAGTAGAATAATGAGATATCTGGACTATTCTTCTCAAGTAAGGAAGAATAATTATCTTGTCTTCTGAACCTAGACCATTCCCCACCCTGAGCCATTCTTCCTACACTAATCAAAGTGCACCCTGGAGAGAATGTATAACCCTAAGGAATGTTGAGTCTGGACCATTCCCCACCCTGGTCCATTCCTCTAACACTAATCAAAGTGAACCCTGGAGAGAATGTATAAACCCTAAGGAATGTTTGTCCCTGAGTGCTGAGCCTGGACCATTCCCCACCCTGGGCCATTCCTCCTACACTAATCAAAGTTCACCCTGGAGAGAATGTATAAACCCTACGGAATGAATTTCTAGACCATTTCCTCTGTTAACCACAAGAGGAAAATACTATCCTGCATCAACCTCCAAAATGGACCATTCCTCATGTTAACCACAATGAGAAATTGATGTCCGGTGAGGGGGGCCAGTCTTCTTGAGTAACCCTCAAGAAGAGAGACTGCCCTAGACCACTCCCCATGTTAACCACAATGGGAAGTCGTTGTCTATGATACATCAACAATCAAACTACTTCCCATGTTAACCACATTGGGAAGTGTCTGTCCGTCAGAAATCTCACTCCACTTTTCGAACAAGAAAGCATCTGTCCAAGATGGACTATTTTTCAATCTTGAAAATGAATGTCTTCAATAATGTTTTCAGTGATCCCTCCTAACTTGGAGAGTCATTTCTTCCTTTTTCAATAAGAAGGAAGTTGTTTCCACAAGCTCCAACTTGAGTACATAAACTCTTCATCTTGGATAGAAGATTTACCAAAATGTCTGCTTATCTTCTCATGTAATCATTTTCTCCTTTCTGGACTTCATCATGGATAATGTAATGCTTGATTTCAAATGTACTTTAGTCTGGAACACTGTGAAGGCTTCATGTAGATCTGAACAATAGAGTATATCATAGTTGGAAAACTGGAACATATCCATGTGGCACTTCTTCTATCATCATGAGATCTGATCTACTGAGTAGTCATCTTGATGTTATAGGAAATCTTCACCACACTTTTGTTGTGCACTAGAGGTTCTCCACCAAGTTATCTTCTTCTATCTGCATACAAGAGTCTCTTTCTGGTATGCCTCAAAGTATTGAGATTGCTCTTCATATGCTCTTTATTCAATTTCTCTGGAGACCATTCTTTGCATTCATCTGATGTAGAATTCCAACTCATGGATGTTGTGGATGATACAATGACTCATGTGGTGATATGTTTGGTGTACTGGAAAAAGTAGTCATCATAGTCTTCTCCCTCCATCTGGGATAACTTCTAGTTCTGGATCCCGTAATTCTTTTATGTATGAGTCTTCCATACACTATTCTTCATTATGACTTTCAGTTCTTCTGCTTGATTGCTTTTAGTGAGTTCATATCAGGCTGACAATCTTGTGATTTTTGATACAATGATTGGTTGTTCTAGTTTCTCTTTCTTTCTTGGAATCTTCATGTTCTTCTTCATGTTTTTCTCTAGCTCTTTGGTCCATGGATTTTCTTATAGATTCCATTCCCTAGAGATTCCACTTCTTCCTTTCATCATAGGATCACGGATCTGGATGAACAACTAGAAATACTTTAAGGCTTCTCTTCGAAGAAGTCTTCTTCTGCGGTTGAACACGTACTTGTCTTTCATGACTGCTACCATGGATATATATTTCATCATCTTTGATGAATCATAGGATTATATCCCTTCTAATCCTTGCTTTATGTATAAGTGCATATAATCGGCTCCCCCCATCTAACAGAGTCCATGCTTCCATCTACATCCTTATTGTCTTTTACAATGTATAATTGTCTCTCTTGTCTAACAGAGTTCACGCTTTCATCTACATCCTTATTGTCTTCTAAAATGTATAATTGGCTCTCTTGTCTAATAGAGTCCACGCTTCCATATTGTTGTTTTCTACAAAACAACATAAGTACTTTTCCAATTTTCTCTCGATTGCTGACTTCTTTCTGTCTTTGCTTCTTGTAAGTCTCTTCATGATTGATTCAGCTTATCTTGCAATAACTTTCACATGATTTGTATTTCATTCTTTCATGTGTATTATCTAATGATATCTCTTTTCATCTTGTTTGTTCTTCCATAGGTATAGTTCATCTTGGAACACATTATCTTTCAAGAGATAGATATACAATATATGTATAGAGACGATGCAAACAAGAAATAAGAAGAGTGTTGTTACCTTTTAGAAGAAGAAGTCTCTTCCATCTTGCTTAGTCTTCTTTATAGGTTCTTTTTCTTCGATAATCGATGCTTTGTGTTTCTCCTTCCTTTTCTTTAGCTCGGGACAATGATTCTTGTAGTGACCATACTTTCGACAGTTGAAGCATTGTACTTCTGAAATGTCTTTCTCTTGATTGGGATTCCTTCTTGAACCAAACTTCCTTTTGTTCCTGAAGTTCTTGAATCTTGCTGTGAAATATTGATCGTCATACTTCTTTTAGGGTTTCTCTTTTGCATTGATCCTTGATTCTTCTTGAGCACATCAAGTCCAAAGTTCTTCAACTGTCGGGTACTCCTTCCTTGTGTTCATTCTTGCGGTAAATGCATCCCATGTATTGGGAAGACCATTGAGTACTATGTTCACCAATTCCTTTTCTGAAGTGATCTCTTCAATATCTTGTAGTTGATCTGTTAACTGGGAGATCCTTACAAAGTATTATTTTATGTTGTTGTCATCATTCATATTCATGTTATGGAGCTCATTCTTCAGACTCATGACTTGTCCAATGTTTTTGACTGAGAAGAGATTTGTTACTGCATCTTACATCTTCTTCGATGAGTCAAGATGGGAGATTTAGGGTATCAAGTGGTATTTTATGGAATCCACTCTGATATTCATAGCATTGATGTCAATATCTTTGAACTTCTCCATAGATTCAATGTTTTGTGGTTCCTTCTCTTTTCCTTCTTCAAACTCTGGCTTCACGATCTTTCCTTTCACGATATTCAACACTTTATTCTTGGCAAGGATGAGGTCGATCCTTGTCTTCCATGCTCTGAAGTTAGAGGCTCCATCTAACTTGTTCTCAGACTTCATAGAGTTAATCATGGTTGCTTGACTTGGTCAAACCCTAGATTTGAACAAAAATTCAAACTTCATGTCTTGGCTTGTTGAGAGTATCAGGAGATGCGCTAGTCTAGGGCACACTAATTTGTCCAGAGATTAGATCAATCTCTTCACTTAGGGTTCCTTAATGAGAGGATTAGGGTTTCTGCAACTACTCCTGCTAGTAACCCTAGTGGCAGTGTCTTGGGAGTTGCTTCTGCTAGTAACCCTAGTGGCAGTTCCTCAGCGAGTTCAATATCCTAGTGGCTATGTTTCCTTCCAGTGTTTAGACTGAATGAAGGAGGTGTGGGCCCATAACCTGTTAGAATATAGAATATGGTGTGCTCGTTTTACCATTTACAATACCCTCGTAACCCAACCATAGGCAAAGCCACCCTCCGAGCACCTTAACCTTGACTGAGAATTACTCTGGAAGCAAACCCTAGGCTAGATAGCCAAATAAGGTGTAGCGCATCTTCCTCCAAGGATAGCGCACCAACAATAGCTAATCAGATAGTCCAAACCCTAGCCAAGATATTTTCCAAGCCTATACTGAAAACTAGCTGCTGCTGTAGCTGCACCTGCACTTGCAGCCCTCCTCCACATGTGCGCACCAAACTAGGAACTGTAGTGTGCACCAGTTGCTCTCTGTAATTCTGAGATGTGTCAAATGAGAACTGGCACCCTGTATTTATAGTGGTTCTTCCAGATTTGTTGGGGCCAACTTTTCCTTCTAGATATGTGTATGTTTAGTATATTATTATTATTTCTGGATGAATTCTTCTCTTGGAGGCTAATAACCTAATATAAATTATCTTCTTTGAGTCGACAAGACTTCTAGGGTTATTAGCCAACTCATTAGGGTTTTCTCTTTCTTTTCAGAGTCTTCTATTCTTGTCAGGTTCACACGTGGAGGTAAATACCTCCTGCAACTACCATAATATTAACACATAGCACATACATACACATGTTGAAGGAGAACAAAGCACGTGCATATGCATTTTGAAGAAGGAAAAATCACGTACAATTGGGAAAATCCATGAAAACTTGAGAAGATGAAGATGTCATGTCTCTAGAGTCTGAAAGAAAGCTCTGAGAAAGGTCTACAGTGATCAAGAACAATATATCTATCTACATGTTCAAAAGGTATGTATTATTTCTATGTGTAGTTGGATATTGTTGTCTACATGAGATATGGTCATGGGGGTTTGAGGATTTTCCTTAGAAAGGTTATTGGCTGCATGGCACTTACTGTATAATTCAAATCTACATAAATATAGTGATGGTATAATTAATATCTTTCATTGGTACATCTTGTTGGTGTTGAGGCATATCTTGTATTTCTTGGCATATGGTTAATGGTTTTTGTGGTACATTGTTGAGAGCGTGTATTTTTGAAGTGGTTGATGTATTGAGAGGTTGTATATCATTAAAGGCTTGATGTCTAGTCGATGTGAGGGTTATTATGCTTGTTCATGATTATACACACTTGTATGGAACATGACTAGAGAGATATAGATGCACTTGGTTAAGGGATATGTATGAGGATGTATGCATAGGGAACATCTACTGTATGGATAGAGTGATAGGTTGAAGGTTGATGTGATAGAGGAAGCAAAGGGTCAGATTTTTTCAAGAAAGAGAAAACCCTATTTTTCAGAAGGCATACGTAGGCTAAAGTATAGAAAGTCGCGTACCTACGCAGGCTGCACTACGGATACATCTCGTACATATGCGACTGCAACACAAACAAGTCATGTACCTATTGGGTTTTTTTTGGTACATGAAGGTTACAGATACAGGTTGATCACAGGTCTTTGGTACAGGTTGGTTACAGGTTGTTGGCATAGATTGGTACAAGTTTACAGTGGTATATCTCATAGTCCTAGTGTGGCAGTGGTTTCATCATTTCGCTTATATTTCAGAGAAGTGGGATGGGGAAAGGATAGGTGGTTGTATCTACCTTCCGATTGTAGTTGGAGAACATAGGGGTTTGTAGCCTCCTGCTGGTTGTATCCATAGAATTGGGAAGTTGGAGCTTCCCTCAGGTTGTAGCCTAAAAATATAGGGGGTCGAAGCCTCCTTCTAGTTGCAGTTGGAGAACAAAGGAATTTGGTGCTTCCAATGAATGTAATTCTTAAAGACATATAAGAAAAAACATTTTGTGGTTTTCTCCCGCATTGGGTTTCCACATAAAAATACTGGTGTACTGTGCATGTGTGTGATTTTTCATTGTTTATGATTTATTTACTCGACACTTAATGGTTGATAATATTACATTGATCATAAAGATAAATAACACTTACATACTATGGTTAAAAGGACTAAAAATATGTATTAGTCATTCACCCCCCTCTCAGTAATCCAATAGTTTCTTTCCACATTCCTATTCTCTTTTGATAGAAAAGAGTGAATCCCCATGAATGTTTACCTTCTCTGAACAATGATTTTCTAACTTCATATGCTTGAATCTTTCTCTTTTTGACATCATGGGAAAAAAGGATAACTCCCCCTGTCAATATGTCTCCCCCTGTCTACATGCTACTGATCTTCATTTATGATCTCTTTCTTTGATGAGTTCTTTTCCCTTGATTTCTATACAAGATGTAGAACAATATGGGACCTCTTATGCATGATTCCTTTCCCCTCTTCCGGTGCAACTTATTTTCCATTGGTGCATGTCTCCAAGCTGGAGGGATCAGAACAATAGAGGAATCTTCCCTAATGTAGAGTAATATTCTTCTTCATTTGTAAACTCATCATCTCTCTGAGCTCTGACTTCTTCCTTTTTGCATGTAGATTCATTCTGATCTTGCACGACAATTATTGAGAGTACACTCTCTTAGGTTTGTTCTTTATTCACCTTCTATTCTTTTCTTTCTCGCACTGCTGCAAATACTGCGATCTTTGGGACATGTTATTTATTCACACATTCTTCTTGTTTTCCATTTATTCTCCAAACCTTCCTATATCTAACATCTTCCTTTTTTCCTGTATATTTTTCTTGATATTGTACTATTTCCAATCCTGAGAGTATGACTTATGGGTGTCCTTCACTCATCTTCTCTTCTTTTACCCGTTCTTGTTTTGTTTTCCAAACTTTCTTATATCTGATATCAATGTTCTCTTTCATAGAGGTATCCATCATGCATCTAAAATCATGAGCTATGTGACCATGATTGTGGAATTTGTAACAATCAATGTTATGTGGATCCACATAAGCATTTCTTGCTTGAACATTTCTTCATTAAGCCCTATAATCTACAAATTTATGTCCAAAGTTAGTACAATTAAAACAATGAGCATAAAATAAATTTACATGCATAGGAGTGAATGATCTTCTTTGTGGTGTAGTCCTTCTCAATTCCTATCTTCGTTGATCATGATCGTTTCTTCTGTTGATACCTTCATCATGATTGAATATTACTTTCTATTTGAATGTGGAAGGTCTTGTTGAATATGTATCTCTATTATACTCATTCTTCTTTGATTCTTGCTGACCATGATTCCTTCCTTTGAGTATTTATGCATAACTCTTACCTTTTTCTTCATTCTTCCTTTCTGACAACCTAGAGTGATTCTCTTCAACTTTATTTACTAATGATGTGGATGTTTCTTTCTCTTCATCATTCTTGTTGACCTTGATGATTTTAACTCTTAATGTGGCAACTTCTTCTTCAAGATTCTCAACCTATTCTTCTTTCTTCATCATCTGAATCTTAATGACTTCTTATATTCTCTTTGCTTCTTCAAGTTGTACCTTCAAAGTGATGATTTCCTTTTCAACTCTTCTTTCTTCTTGACTAAATTATGCTTCAAGTTTGTTAAATTCCTATGATATTTCCTTGAGATTATCTATCAAAATATTATCTCTCTTCTTTGCTTCCTTTCTTTGTGTTGCTATATTGTTTTCCAAGCACTGATTTTCTTCCATCTGACTTTTGTAAGTTTCTTCAATCCTTCTGGATTCTTCTAGATGATCTTTTAGATTCATGATGACCTATTGGGATTCTTTAGGACTTTCTTGAGAATTCTTTTTAACTAATTGTTCCTCAAGAGACTTGTTTTTCTTCCGTTCTTTCATCAATTCGTCTAAAGCACTGATTAATTCTGCTTCAAGATCTATTATGCCTTCTTCACAATCTTCTTATTCTGAATCTATATGACATGATGGGAATATTTCTTCTAGTTATGTTCTTTCATCTTCTTTAACATTCTCTGGCTTTGTGATGGGAGACTTCTCACAGTGGAGATTATGTAGCTTGTCCCAAATTTCTTTAGTTGAAGAACATTTTACAACCTTATCTCTTACTGAATCACATAATCCTTCCCAGATGAAATCCATTGCTATTTTTTTGTTTCTTTTCAATTCCTTCTTGGTTGCAGTCTTTGGTTTCTTTGTAGCGGTGTATTCTATAACAACTGATTTCCAAACATCATACCCCTATGCTTGTAAAAATGTTATCATCTCGATACTCCACATTTCAAATCTCTGACCATTTTAACCATCAAACTGTGGTACTCCAAACATAGTGTACTCCATGATCTTCCTTCTAGTGGTTAAACTGTTTCCTGAAGGAACTAGATTTTATTCCAATTTTTGGAATAATGAGAGGGGAGGTGAATCAGTATGAGCACTTTTACTACTTTTATCTAAAATATATAAACTTCAACTTTATCAACAATATATCATCAATGTATCATATATGATTACATTCAATATATCATGATAATATAAACATAAGTAGCATCACATCATCAACATCACATCAAATACATAGTACACCAGAATTTATGTGAAAACCCAAATGGGAGAAAGCCACATAATTATTTCTTATATATTGTTATAAGTGCATTCATTAGAAGAACCAACTTCCCAATTATCTAGCTACAACTGGAAGGAGGATATGACCCATTATTTAAAGGCTCCAAGATGAAGGTAGCTACAACTCCATGAGTTCTCAGGCTCTAACCAAATGAGGCTACAACCCCTTGTTTCTCAAGATCCAACCTAAAGGAAGCTCCAACTCCCTGAGTTATTTTTCACCAACTAGAAGGAGGCTACAACCCCCTTTCCTTTCCCCATCCTACCACTCTAAAATATAAGTGTAGACCAAATTATCACTACCACAATCACTGCCACTATCAATGTCACTGTCACTGCCATTTTCATTATCATTTATGTTGTCACATCAATCTATAACCTGTCAACCTCTCACTGTATCCAACCTGTCGCTATCAACAACCTGTCACTGTCACCAACCTATCACTATCATTAATACAAAACCATATCCCTGATCACTAAGAACACCTCTCAACCATATTCTCAAACATCACCAAAACATGCCTCTACCAAGAATGTACCAAGATCACAAACATATCATCACAAGATATGTATCTCAACCATGTACCATACAATGTGCCAAACTTGTACCATACAATGTGCCAAACTTGTACCATACCATGTATCAATCATGTGTATCAACCATGTGCATCAATACCTATGGCATGCCATGTACCATACCATTTCCCAACCATGTACATCAATCATGTAAATCAACACATGTACCAAACCATGCATCAAACCTGTACCAAACCATCAACCATGTACAATAAATCATATACCATGAAATGTGCCTCAACCATATACCATACACCATGTACCATAATATATCAACAATGAAGTGCCTCAACCAAATACTAAAGTATGTACCAATATCACCAACATATTTGTTTGACCATGCACCATATCATCAACCATATACCTCAAACAACATGCCAATCATCCATCCAAGTAACAATAACATCAAGAGATGTATCTCATACATATGCTACCATATACCAAGTGTGTAGCTCAACCTTGTACCAACATTATAAATATATGTCTCTAATAATAAACCATAACCATGGCATATACCAAACAAGATATCAAGATAGCCAAGAGTGTACTTCTAACAAGGTGTCATGTCATAACCAAGGTGTACCATGTATAATCAATACCATGACATGCCTCAAGAATGTACCATAACAAAATAAGCATAAGCCTCAAAACTAACACATAAGCATGCCTATGATATTTTAGACACCCTACTGTATCAGATAAAAAATGAGTAAACCAACCTGGGCATCAACAACCTGGTACAATCATCACTTCTCAACCTTTCACAAGCCTTTTCACAGATCCACGACTTTCTCCTTTACAACTCGCATATATCCACATTTTCCTCCACTACACCTGAGTACATTTTCACCCTATTGAACTGTAACCCACAGATACCTCAGAAACTGGGGTTACTCACATTTGTTGCAACTCTGAGACTCACCTTGAACCTTCCTTTACAACCTCATACTTTCTACCTCAAATTCAACCTCAGTTTTTCCTATAAAAGCATAAACCATATCACTTATTCACTTAGATATACTCAATAGAATGTGTGTGAATGTACTTATGAGAGACTCCTTGAGGTGTATTTATACTTTTTCTAAGTAACCTCTTTCCTTACTTTAGGGGTTTCTTGTTACAACCACTTAACCATTTCATTAAATACTTGTAACCAACTAGGGGCTTCTTGACCATTGTTCGAGGATTCTAAATTCACAAAGCCATAACTCCTCAATCATGAGGAACTACATGGCATACCACATATCACCGTAAATGGTTTGAAAAGGACTATCCATCTATGAGTGAGTTACATGGATTTGCACTGTCCTTCGTGTCCTTATTCCTAAAACAAATTTGGGTCTCATGACCACACCTACGGGGATTTGTGTAGACTTCATCAAATGCACCCATCACACTTGTTGAAATCAATGACAACTAACTCACCATCAATATCGATCACAACTCTAGTGATCCGAAAATGATCTTTAAAAGACTTGGTTGAGTTCTAAGCATGTGTTAAATTACCATTCAAAAACTTAAATCAGGAAGGAGACTTTAATGAAATAATGTTGTAGCCATCATAAAGAATATAGAACAAAAAGTAAACATTAAGAGAAACAAACCATAACACCGACATTGTTAACAGAGTTCGATATAAGTTTGCCTATGTCTCCAGGCCTTTGCCTTAGTGGGGGAGGATTTCTTATTAATATTTAATGCTGCAAAATTACATCAGAAGTATCTCAAATGGATTACAAACTGGCATGGTGGTGTTCTTCTCAACCTCAAGAATCCAACACAACTGATAGCACTAAAAAAGGTTGAGCGTAGCTCCCATAAATTGCCTCCAAAGTTTACTTCCTCAATGGATTCCCTGCATAAAAATGACTTATCTTCCAAACTCTTCAGCATTATTTTGTTTCTGAACCTTTTTGGACTGTCAAAAAACCTTTGATTTATATATATCTTGAGTTGGGAATCCTATCCCAACTTTCCCCCAATATCTGGCCTAAAAAAGGGCTCCAAATCCTCGATAAAAGGTCAAAATCTACAATTGTCAGGCTTAAATCAATAAAAAATCCAAACTATATGGTTAAAAACCCAAAATTCGTCAAAAATGTGCATGCTCGATTTGATTTGGGCTCTTTTTCATATGGACGTGCATTAACACTAGCGCCCTAGTCATGCATCTTGGCTCCTGGTCTAGAACCCCTGGTCGCTTGCGAATTCCATGTGGCCAGGTGCCAATCACAACAACCCCGTTCTTTTCTCCTAGTCTTATAGGCCGATATGTAACCATGGCCTGGTCGGTTGGTCTAGCCCCCCACTGACTGGGGTTTACCCCCAAATACCATCATCCGTTAATTCAAAACAATAATATACCATATGTCGAACAAAGAACATTGGTAGCTCAGATGGCTAGCGCATTGTGGTTAGAGCTTTGGCATGCCCGGAGGTCACAGGTTCGACTTCGACGGAGTCCCAAATTTTTTTGACT
>JZKD02S0000003.1:2126184-2170265 GCA_000966675.3 Picea glauca
TTCACTTGAGAAAAATTCAACATCATCACACTTTGAATCATTGCAATCAAGAGTCTTGGGAGATTCTTTACCTTCAATATCTTCCTTCTTTCCAACACCATCACATGATTTTTTGTCTTCAAGATCTTCCTTTGTGCTATCATTACTTGATTCTTTATCTTCACTTGAAATTTTTTCAAAATAACATTTAGAAATAATACAATCAAGAGTTTTTGATGATTCTTTACCTTTGATGATCTTGATGGAGTTGTCTTCAATTTCTTCCTTCTCCTTCTTGCTTTGATATGTCTCCTCTAGCTTTAGCCATAGATCCTTGGCGGAAGTGCATTGTCCCATGCTCTTTTTTATAGGGCTTGAGATTCCACTAAGAATGGTCTTGAGAGCCAATGCATCATTCTTCTTTCCTTCCATTTGAGCTGTAAACTTTGACTTGTTCTTCAACGGAACATATCCACTGATGGTTTCCTTCCAAATAGCTGCTCCCATTATCCTCAAATACACTTTCATCTCTATTCTCCAATTAGAATAGTTTTCCTCATAAAGGATTGGAACTTCATCATCCATTTGTGTGTCTATGGATCTCTTTAAATCTTGTTAAGGCTTGTAGTGAAGGCATGCTCTGATATGAATTGTTGGACACACCTACCACTCTTAGAGGGGGGGTGAATGAGTGTGGGGATCTTTTTCCCAAAACTTCCCTCTTACACAAAAACTCCTTAGTTAACATTCAAAATTTTCTCATTACTCATTGCTGTCATTTATAATCAGTTATATGTGAATACATATCAACAACATATATCAACAACATATCATCAACAAATCATCTCCATAAGGAACACAAAGAACACAAGATGTATGTACAATTTTTCTTTTTACTATGGACTTCAATCCAAGGGTTTTTCAGCAACAACTGAATAGAGTACAACTCTAAAAGAGAACCAGATCTATATACAAGACTCAACTTACATTCTCAGCACCAACTTAGATGAGGCAACAATCCTCAACATATATCAATCTGTCAACATAAACAAGTTCATCAACCATGAACCAACCTGTGCCAAACAACCTGTAATCAACCTATACCATAAACAAATGCATCCAAACATGTACCAAGTATATACCAATCATGTGTCAAATACTCATCAACAATGACTCATCAATATGTACCAACATCATCAACTATACACCTCATGTATGTGCCAACTCATCAACTGCTTGTCTAAACCATGACTAGTTTTGGATTAGTCAACAACCCAACATGAAATAATCATAACTTTGTACCTGTAATGAATAAATATTTGAAACTGATACACAATGTTATTCTGTGTGTTTTATACAATTTCTCCAGGTGGAACTACTTGGAACCTCTCATAAAAGTCATTATAGAAAAAATGGCATACCTTGCTGAATTCTGGCTTATTCTAGAGAGCGACCTTGTAAAGCGTGACCCACACAAAATATTTGTTGAATTGATATGAAACTATTAAAAAAAATACTAAATACTGTAACCTAACCAACACATTTGGTATCATGGAATTTGGATATGTTATGAAGAAGTTATGATTTGTTTACCCGAAACACTTGTTTTTGACTAGTTTCAGGACTAGCCACAAACCCTATTTTCCACGGAGTGTAACTCCCAAAATACAACGACCCACAAGAGGAATTGTTTACCATGGATACTTGGGTATTTTTTCTCAATGGAATAGCAATTTCACGGTTTGAATCATTAAAGAAAAACATTTATAGAGAAAATGGTGAGATGACCTATAAATAACATACCTTAGAAACCGCCATCAAAAGAATTTATCCTTCCTTGCATTTCGGCCTTCTTTTCTTCACCTTTCCTTAGAATTTTGTCTTAGATATCCTTGGTTACCTCAAACACATATAGATATTCAATATGCTCAAGTGTGATTAAAATGAGAGAGCCTTGCCTCTTATTTATACTCTCGAAGTAGCTTCCTTAAAAACATATTCTAGGTCACTTGGCCCCACTTTCCTTATTTTAGGGTTAACCCACTTCTAATTTCTCCATTAAATTTATTATTTAAATAAATTATTTTTTATTCACTTTGAATTATAGTACACTCATCACTTCAATTTATTATTTACCTTTTTAAAATCCCTTAAACCACTTTGACTACTTTGACCTTTTGGGGCTTCTAGATGACATGTGAGGGTCCTCCAACTTCGTAAGGCCATAACTCTCAAACCGTGAGGAGTTATGTGACGTTCCACATATCAACATAAATGGAATGACATGTACTATCCATATAGAATAGTATTGTCTGAAAATGAATCATAACTCATACCATTACCCATCAAACAAACTTGGGTCCATTACCCAAACCTGGGGTTGCCAACTTCTCATGGCCATAACTCTCTAACCGTGAGGAGTTATGTGACATTCCACATACCACCAAAAATGGAATGACAAGAACTATCCATCTAGGATAGTTTCACCAACAATTTCCTTGATATTCATATCATTATTCCACATACAAGCATGGGTCCTCCAACCATTCTTCTAGGATAACTCAATCCGTTAAGCGTCTTCCCGTGAGGGATTTCACCATAAGGGGACCACTTTGGAGTTCATACATTTGTTAAACTTATCAATCATGATAAGAAAATAATGAGAGAAATGGTCCTCCAACCATTCTTCTAGGATAACTCAATCCGCATAGTGTCTTCCCGTGAGGGATTTCACCATAAAGGGACCACTTTGGAGTTCATCCATTTGTGAACCTTATCAATCATGATAAGACAATAATGAGTCATCTATACATTTTTCCAACAATGCATTATATACCAATGAAACCGCAACGATCCATCTTCATCATGTATCAATTACAACTCATTGATCCATCTTCATCTATGCATTCTCATAAAGTAAAATACATATTATATTACATCAATCATCAATCAATCAATCCTTTGACATCAATCAATCACTTGGCATCAATCAATGACATCAATCAATCAAACCATTGGCATCAATGACAACATGATCCAACATGGCACCCTGTGATTTCACCATGTGTCACCTTTGGATTGGCCCATACAATTCAGTCATTTCACAATCACCCTGCTCAATCATCTACCCAATCAGTTGCACACTTCCATATGCCACACGTCGAGCCCACAACCTACCACTGTTCTCCACATCAACGTTCGTACAACCACATGTCGTTCCCAGAGCTTGCCACATGTCACTATTTCAACATTCGTATAGCCACATGTCATGCCTAGAGCCTACCAACTTTCACCACATCAGCGTTTGTACAACCACGTATCACTTATGTACAGTGCCACATGTCAAATTTTTACAGGTCCAACTCAACCCTGAAAAATGTCAAAAATGACTACCACGTGGCATGCCCTAGTGATACCATGTGTCCCTACTGACATCATCATGACACCACCTTCCATGTCATGCTGACGTACTATTGACGTCAGTAGTACAACCTGTTGACTTTTGACTTTGACTTTTTGACTTTTTGCATGTTTGGGAAAACGATGAGAACACAATAACTTTCACATACAATGTCCATTTTCGAAAAAAAATATATGGTCGGAATCACTGCGATGAGCCCAACACAATGGTGTTGATTTCATCTGATTCCAATAACTTTGATTTTTAGGCCTTCCTAGATCCATTTTGGATCATTCCTCCCCACTAAGACCTTTTGGTCCTCCAAAAGGGTATTAACCAGTCATCAAGTGCAGGATAGGCCACCCCAATTGTCCTTTGTCTTTAAAATATGTCCTATGCACCTTCCATATCATAATCAATTTCATAATAACCATGACAAATGAAAGCATATTTTTATCCATTTGAACTCGTTCACATCTTACTAAAGCCACTACCATCCATGTAGATAACATTACCAGCGATAACATCAGAAATATGTCTGAAACTGAACCATTATGTTTGACTGTCTTTCACAACATTAAATTATCTTGAAGCAAAGTATGATTGAACTTCCATTCTGCAACCATCTCATGTTCATGCTTAATATCAACTACTTGACTTGGCACAATTATAGGCGTATTGCTTACATAAGTTTCCTTCTTTAGTTGTTCCATTATGACAAGAGATTGATTTGCTTTTATGTGATGAGCATGTACAACATATTCATTGCTTTATTTAGTTAAGTGATGTTGATTATGTTCCCTATAGAATATTTCTTTGTGATCATATAAATAAGGGATTCCCAAGACCATTCCACATGTTTCTAGTGGCACCACATCAGATGTTACTTCATCCACATAATTAGATGTAATTGCAAACTTTATGATATATTGCTTTGTTATGGGAAATTTGTGATCTTTTCTTATCCAATTTAGTGAATAAGGTTTATGATGCATCTTAGTGTTTGATCCCAATTTCTTAACCACTTCTTCTAAAATTAAGTTAGATTGAGATCCATTATCTATCAATGTATCGATCTTAGTATGTTTCATTATGACCCATATATGAAACAATTTACTTCTAGAATCATAAACATCACCAATTTTACCTGACAAACCAACTGTTGTGTCTTAGACTCATCACTTAAATCATACCCTAAGTTTGTTGGTCATGTTGTTATTGCAACTGTTTGCCTCCCTTTCCTCTCTTTGAACCACTTTGGTCTCTTCTTTGGGTGCAATTTCCAGCAATGGTCATCATCATGTCCTTCTTTCTTGCAATTCTTGTAAGAGAGCTTCTCCTCCTTCACTGTTGCTGAATTTTCTTTCTTTCCATTCCCCTTTATTTTGTCTTCTTTCCTTGAAGATGATTCCCCTGATACACCAACTCTTGTTTTCCTTGCTTTAATATACGTTGCTTGAACAAAAATCTCATCAAGATTAGTAGTTCCAAGAATAAATACAGTGTTATGAATATGTGCAGGTAAACCTTCTATATACTTCAAAAGAGTTTCTTGTGTATGTAATGGAATATTTAACATTAATTCCATCTTATGAAATTCATTTGTGTATTCTTTCACTGTTTGTCATTTTCTTAGTTTAAGAATTTTCCATTCAATTAAATCCTTTTCCTTATAACCCAAAGGATAAATGTACTTTCTAAGTGCAAAAACAAAATCTTTCCATGATGGAAATACATTACCAACTTGTTGAGTACCATGTGGCAACTTACTCTGCCACCACATGAGTGTTGTGCCTGCAAGACGAGGCGATGCCAATTTGATTTGGGTTGCCTCATCGTTGATTTGTTGGACATTGCAATAAACTTCCATCTTTCTGACCCAGTTATTAATCCTCTCAGCATTGACTTCCCCATCATACATGGGAAAATCGAATTTTACATCAATCTTAAGTAATGGCATATAGGGCTTATGTTTATGAGAATGTTTTCTGGAAGTGGAATTTGAACTTGTACTTGAAGAAGAAGAAGAAGAAGAAGATGGAGATGAAGGAGGTGACGAAGGAGGTTTAGGAGGGTCCTCTCCTTCTTCACTTTTGTCTTTCTTTGAATATTCCCCTTGAAAATACCTCTTCCATTCCAATTAATCATCATAAAACAATTTTACCATCTCTGACATGGCAAAGAAAGTTCTTTGAAACTCTCTTTCATTTTGAGAAAGTCCTTCTTCTGATGCCATTTTCTCACTTTGAGAAGTCCTCTTTCTTGATCCAATCTTTGGATCTCCTTATACAAGCTCGCCTTCACCACCACTTATATTTTTTCTAGTAATCATGAAAACTCAAACAACCAACTGTAAACCTACTCTGATACCACTTGATTCAAAAATGATCTTTAAAAGACTTGGTTGAGTTTTAAGCATGTGTTAAATTACCATTCAAAAAATTAAATGAGAAAGGAGACTTTAATGAAATAATGTTGCAGCCATCATAAATAATACAGAACATAAAGTAAACATTAAGAGTAGAAAACCATAATGCCAAGATTGTTAATGGAGTTCGACACAAGTTTGCCTACGTCTTCGGGCCTTTGTCTTAGTGGGGGAGGATTTCTTATTAATCTTCAATCCTAAAAAATTACATAAAAAATATATCAAATGGATTACAAACGGTTATGGTGGTGTTCTTCTTGACCTCAAGAATCCAACACAACTGACGACACTAAAAAAGGTTGAGTGTAGCTCCCAAAAATGGCCTCCAAAGTTTTCTTCCTCAATGACTTCCCTGCATAAAAATGGCTTGATCTTCCAAACTCTTCATCATTCTGTTATTTATAAACCATTTTGGACTGTAAAAAAAACTCTTATTTATATAGATCTTGAGTTGGGAATCCTATACCAACTTCCCCCCAATATCTGGCCTAAAAAAGCACTCCAAATCCTCTAAAAAAGGTCAAAATCCACAATAATTAGGCTTAAATCAGAATTTTTTTTTCCAAACTATATGGTTAAAAACCAAAAATTGGTCAAAAGTGCGTGCGCACCCCCTTTGATTTGAGCTACTAGTCATATGGGAAGATCCATATGGTCACGCTCTAACACTAGTGCCCTAGTCCTGCGTCTTTGCTCTTGGTACAGCGCCCCATGTTGCTTGTTAATGCCATGTGGCTAGGTGCCAATCCCAACAATGCCACACTCTGCTCCTAGTCCTATGGGCTGGTATGTAACCATGGCCTAGTCGATTGGGCTAGCCCCTTGCCGACCGAGATTTACCCCCAAATCCCACCATTCGTTAATTCAAAACAATAATATACCATATGTTGAACAAGGAACATTGGTAGCTCGGATGGCTAGCATGTTGTGGTTAGATCTTTAGCGTGCCTGGAGGTCACGAGTTCATCTCTGATGGAGTCCCAAAAAAAATTTGACCCAACCAAAATTTTCCAAATATGGGGTTCCATGTGGTGCCATATGATTGGGCCACATGTCACCTATGGATTGGACCATACAAGCCAGTCACTACATAGTCACCCTACCCATTCATCTACCCAGTCAAATGCACAGTCAGCCTGTATGCGGCCATGTGTCGAACCCACAACCTACCACATGTCTCCACATCAACGTCTATACAACCATGTTTCGTGCCCAAAGCCTGCCACCTGTTTCCATGCCAACATCCATACAACCACGTGTCATGCCCAAAGTATTCCACCTGTCGCCATGTTAGTATCCGTACAACCATGTGTCACTTCTGTATAATGCTACATGTCAAATTTTTACAGGTCCAACTTAGCCCTGAAAATGCCAAAAATGACTACTACATGGCACACCCTGGTGCTTCCATGTGTCCCTACTGACATCACCTGCCACGTCATGATGAAGTACTGCTGAAGTCAACAGTACGACCTATTGAATTTGATTTTTTTACATTTTTGCCTGTTTGGGAAAACGATTAGAATATAATAACTTTTGCATATGGTGTCCATTTTCGGAAAAAAAAAATATATGTCTTGAATTTGCACGATGAGCCCGACGCAATGGCATTGGTTTCATTTGATTCTGATAAATTTGATTCTTAGGTTTTCCTCGATCCATTTCAGATCATCTGGGGTATCTCAAACGCTCTAAGGGTTGACATCAATGACAACCAATTGTCCAACAAAAGACATTCTTGTTAGGGAAGATTTTAATGGCATTGACAGTCTTAAGGGTGATGATGATTTTCCTTCAAGTGAATATTTTCATGGAAGATCCGATGACATTGGTGAGGATGGTAGTCTTTTTTCTAGTGATTTTAATATTCCTCTTATCAACAAAATTATCAATGAATATGATGATGGACCTAGGAATGAAGATCATGTTCACAATCATTCAACTGCAACAAATCAAGGTGATTCACATTCTCTTGTTCGGTCTCCTAACAATGTTTTTTCTTGATATTCCTTCTAGTGATAATGAAATTCATTTCTAGTGAGGATGATGCAATAGTGGAGACATTGCAAAGAAGCATTGTGTCTAGGACAAGGAATATAGCTTTTTATATCAATTTAAATCATTCTAGTTCTACAAGGTCTATGAAGGAGTTTCTCACTAAATCAATTTCCATAAGTGATTTGATTTCAAGTGAATGTTGTCAAAAAAATTGTTTGAAAAGAATGGACTACATGTATGCCTTGAATAAAAGGAAGACATATTTATCAATGAAAAAGAGCATGCAAAATCCATATTTAATGGGGCGCAAGATATCCACCAAGATAGGATATGATTGTCACATTCAAAATCTTTAACTTTGCAGAAAGGATTTCAAAAACATTCACTGAATTAGTAATCTATGTCTATCAAAAATCCAAACAAGGTTGGAAAAATATCCTTCATTTTATAATTCAAAGGTACATCATGGATGAGAGAGTCGGACATTAAAAAACACTACATTGTCATGTATGCGTGATTTCCTTTCCAAACATGGAGAGTGTATGTCAAATAGAGACACAATACATATTCCAGATAATTTCTCAAGGAGAGAAATATACAACTTGCACAAAGATATGTTGAAGGTGTTGAAGGAAATGGTAATTTTATTACATATGCATATTTTACAAGAATATAGAAGAAACAATTCAACAATGTTTGTATTCCTAAGAAGTCAAGGATGGGGATTTGCAATATGTGTGCTATTCTTAAATCAAGAAGAGATAAATTTAAAGGGGTAGAAAGAGATATGTATTTATTTTATTTATTTTAATTGGATAGTTATCAACTACGAAAACATATTATCAATAATTTCATTTTATGTCCTGAATATTCCATAGTCAAAACACTTCAAGAAGATCGGAATCAACAATCAAGTGAAAGGAAAAAGTTGTACAAACATCAAAATAAGTGTTATGATGCTCCAAAAAAATATTTAGGTATGATAATTGATGGCATGGAGTAGAAGAAAACACTTCTACCACATTTTGTGCATACACCAAAAAAATTACAAGAGAATTTTATTCAGTTTCACTTGGTTGGTTGTATGGTTTTTAATGGAAAAATGTGTCCAAGGGTTTAATTTTCTGCTCAAAATATTCATAATGATGCAAATATGACCATCACCATAATTCATCATGTGCTCACTCACTAGTTTGGAAATATTCCTCAATTTCTATATCCACAGTTAGAAAACACTAGTCGTGAAAACAAAAATCAAATTGTGTTTGTATATATAAGCATGCTTGTTCAACTGGGAATCTTTCAAAAGGTGAAAGATGGTTCCCTTCTTGTTGGACACACTCATGATCATATTGATCAAATTTTTATTCATTTTTCAGTAATATTTAAGAGGAAAAATGTTGGAAGCCTACCACCATTAATTGAATGTATTAAGAAATCATACATTCCATAGCCTATTTTTCACATAATAGAAGAAATTGTTGACAAGAGGATATTTATTCAAGGATCGCGTGGTGAAGAAAAATGCATTGATCAACTTAATGACATTAGCTTCCAACTTTAATTTTGTTTCAAAAACATTGATGGGAAAACACTTATATGGGGAAAGAAGTACTCAACTAGTAAAGAATGGGGGCCTTCATCAAGTTTAACATTTTTTAAGTTCACTCTAGATTGTCCAATATTTGCATCAAAATTATTGTTATTATAATCAACTGTTGAAATCCATAATGCACAAAGGTGTAATAGAGATGTAGATTATTCTGAATTCTCAGAAGAAATAAAAAATTCCATTAAAGATACATACGAGTACTTTGATGTTGTTGATTATGTTTGTTGGGAGTCTTTTTCAATGGTCAAAGTGACATAATTTCAAGATCAGCAAATGAAGATACATTTTTGAAGACTTCATTTCATTTGCCACAAAATATGCCAAATGAATCCGAAGAAAGAAACATTGTTGAACTACAAGAATCTCAAGGTGTTATTGAGTTTACACAAGAAGAGGAAAGAGAAATTGTTGGATTACTGAGAGGGGGGGGTGAATCAGTAATAGATCAATTATAATCCTTTTTAAACCAAATAATCAAAGTGTTATATTAATGTATAATTATCATCCAATAATGAGCAATGAACAAATGAACAATCATACACATACACAGTACACTAGTGTTTTACGTGGAAACCCGAAGCGAGAGAAAACTACATAATGTTTTTTCTTATATGTCTTGAAGAATTACATTCATTGGAAGCACCAACTTCCTTTGTTTTCCAACTGTAACTTGAAGGAGACTCCAACCCCCTAGTTTCTCAGGCTACAACCTGAGAGAAGCTCCAACTCCCCAATTCTCTAGCTACAACTAGAAGGAGGCTACAACCCCCTATGTTCTTCAGCTACAACCACCTGTCCTTGCCCTGTCCAACCACCCTGAAGTATAAGTAGAATGATGGAACCACTATCACACTATCACTGTGATATATATCATTGTAAACCTGTACTAATAAACCTGAACCATGCATCAACCTGTACCTCAACCTGTAATCAACTTGTACAATAAATAAATGCATCAATCATGCACCAATCTGTACCAAACAACCAGTAATCAACCTGTACCATATACAAATGAAACCAACCATGTACCAAGTATGTACCAATCATGTGTCAACTACTCATCAACTATGACTCATCAATATGTACCAACATCATCAACTATACACCTCATGTATGTGCCACCTCATCAACTACTTGTCTCAACCATGTACCCAACATGTACCTTAACCAAAATCCCTCATCAATTTCATCATCCAAATATGATTTGTAAATCCATAATAGACCTGGTGTATATGATCACATACCTGCAAACCTTCCTTAACTTTGACAACAAGAGACTAGCATCTTCATCAAAATTTTCTTTAGTCTCACATGACTAGTTTTGGATTAGTCAACAACCCTAACTTGAAATGATCAGAAATTTGTACCTGTAATGAATAAAGATATGAAACTGATACACAATGTTCTTTAGTGTGTTTTATGCAATTCCTCCGGGTTTTACTACTTGGAACCTCTTAGAAAATGAGTTATAGCAAAAATGGAATACCTTGATGAATTCTGGATTATTCTAGAGAGAGACCTTGTAGAGCGTTCCCTGCATGGAATATTTGTTGAATCGATATGAAACTATTAAAAAATATACTAAATACTATAATATAACCAACACATTTGGTCTTACTGAATTTGTATCTGTTATGAATAAGTTATGAATTTTTTACCCGAAACACCTGTTTTTTACTAGTTTCAGGACTAGTCACAAACCCTATTTTCCACGTAGTGTAACTCCAAAAATACAACGACCCACAAGATGAATATTTTACCATAGATACTTGGATATGTTTCCTCAATGAAATACAAATTTCATGGTCTGTGTCATTCTAGAAAAAAAAATAATGCGAAAATGGTGAGATGACCTGTAAATAACATACCTTAGAAAGCATAATCAAAAGAATTTATCCTTCCTTGAATTTTGGCCTTCTTTTCTTCGCCTTCCATCAGAAATTTGGCTTAGATATCCTTTGGTTACCTCAGAAACATATAGGTATTCAATATGCTCAAGTGTGTTTAAAATGAGAGCCTTTCCTCTTATTTATACTCTCCAAGTAACTTCCTTAAAAACATCTTCTAGGTCACTTTGCCCACTTTCCTTATTTTAGGGTTAACCCACTTCTAATTTCTCCATTCAATTTATTATTTAAATAATTTATTTTGTATTCACTTTGAATTATAGTACACTCATCACTTCACTTTATTATTTGACTTCTAAAATCTCTTAAACCACTTACACTGGATAAGAAGGTCTCCCATGAAGAAGGAAGCCCATCAAAAATGGCCTGCACTAAATCATCATCGTCCACTGTCACCACTGTGACCAAAAGTTGATCTATGATCTGGGTTATCCTGGAATATAAATATGCCACTGATTCACCTTTCTCCATCTTCAAATACTTAAGCATGTGCTTAAGTGTCCTCTTCTGACTTGGAGCCTGTTTCTCATATAGATTCACCAAGGTATCCATACATTCCTTGGCAGTCATTAATGAAGTCATTGCAGGATTTATATTGTCTTTGACTGAGTCAAAGATGATTCTCTTGGATTTTTATTGACTCTTCCTAAATTCCACTCTTCCTGCATTATTAGTGGGTTCCTCCACCACTTTGGTCACATACTATTCAAGATCATGCTCCAGCAAGATATTTGTTATCCAGAGCTTCCACACATTCAAGTTGGCATCTCCTTCGAGCCTATCCTCAGCCCTGACTGAAATGGAGGATGTCATGGACCTCACACTGGAAAATTAATCAAGCTAGCTTGGATATGTGTGTACCTGCAGGCTGCTACTTCACTTCAACATGCTTAACACACCCTAAGCTCTGATACCATATTAAATTATGAGCTTGATTACCTATGCGGATTAATTCTTTTATTTTCTTCAACACTTCGATTCCCACTTAATACACTTCAACATTACCAAATCATAATTGAATAGAAATAACTATGTATATAAGTAATCATGCCCATCAACAACACATTTACCCTGGAGAAACCTTGTACAGGGAGAAAAACCCCAGAAAACGATATTCCTTTATTTCATTAATAATGTAATATCACTTACAAATATCCACCATGAATGTTCTTCTCTTAAATAGCTTGCCAAGATGACTCTGACCTGACAAAGACCTAAAAGACCTTGCTGAAATACACCTATGATATGATGCCTCTATTGTTGATATACAACACTGATATGTTGTTGATATATGCCTCTTATATGCAACCTCTATTGTTGATATACAACATTGATATGTTGCTTTAGTATGTTGCCTCTTTATCACTGATATGCTCCTCTATTGCTTGTCCCTTAACCTGCATATTAAAACTGTGTTGAAGGGAGGGGTCGACCTCTGCTTATATAGGCTGAAGAGGAGAGACTCGAAATAGTAACTTGTTTGCATGAACTAATCATAACTCAGCTTCATACTTTAGCTTGAACTTAGAACTAGACTTGAGACTGGTTACAACTCAACATTACACTTTAGTTCAAAAATAGAACTAGACTTGAGACCGGTATTCTTCAGTTCGAAAATAGAACTAGACTTGAGACTTCGGTCACAACTCAACATTACACTTTAGTTCAAAAATAGAACTAGACTTGAGACTTCAGTTGCAACTCAGCATTACACTTTAGTTCTAAAATAGAACTAGACTTGAGACTTTAGTTACAACTCTGCATTACACTTTAATTCTAAAATAGAACTAGACTTGAGACTTCAGTTGCAACTCAACATTACACTTTAGTTCTAAAATAGAACTAGACTTGAGACTTCAGTTACAACTCAACATTACACTTTAGTTCTAAAATAGAACTAGACTTGAGACTTTAGCTACAACTCAGCATTACACTTTGGTTCTAAAATAGAACTAGACTTGAGACTTCAGTTACAACTCGAATCTTTACAAGGCAATTCAAAATTCTCTTCATGGTGGATAATGTTACATGTGCCAACGCACTAGATCAATACATTTATATCATTTGCAATATTAGGAATATCGTTTGTTTCTAATTCATAGGAATTTTATATCCAACCTAACTTTTGCTAGATGCCTTGACTTTTTCTCATGGCTCACAAGGTTTGAATAGGATCACAGAGGTTGTATGTTCCCCCTGAAGTTTTCACTAGTCTGTCTATGCTCACAGAGGTTGTACGTTCCCCCTGACTTTTGCACTAGATTGTCTATGCTCACAGAGGTTGTATGTTCCCCCTGAATTTTTCATTAGACTCAAATAGCATCTCGTTCATCCTGACTTTTGGTTTGAATCACAAAGGTTGTACATTCCCCCTGTCTTTTGTCAATACCTCACAATACTGGTTGATTCTCCAAATCTCACTGGCTAGCTTCAAGGTGGCCCATATGGCCTCTCATTGGAGAATAGTTGTCGATGTTGCCAAATTTAACAAGGCATGCATGTAGACTCATATAATGCATTCATCAACAATAGACAAGAGTATGGAACATATACATATTCATCCAATCATTCATCTGAAGAAAATGTAGACTCTGATTGTATTTAAAAATCCATAAGTCAATTTGAATAAGTGTATGAAACCTTTTATGTATTTTTGATCCATATGATGTTTGTATGGTAACTAGAAATGAACATTTAACTTACATACGATCTTACATGAAGTTATGAATCATTTCTATGTTTTATGAATTATATGTTTTGAATATGGAGAATATAATAAAATTTCTTAGCTCATAGGGACAATGTAACAATACTTTTGAGAAATAATTTACGTTTCATTCAATGTAATTTGTATTTACATTTTTTTAATAAAAGTTAAAAAATATTAAAAAGTGATGTTGAATTTTTAAACTATAGGGTGATATTTTCATGGCATTATGTATTATCTTGTTCTTGGAGTGATAAACTAAGATTTAAAAAGTAAGCATTTAAGGATTAATTTTATGATTTTCGTTATAGTAGTGATGATTTATTTTACCACTTTAAAAAAATGTGTCATTTTGATACCCCAATTTTAGCATGGGTGCTATTGGTAGCAGTAATTGTAATATTACAGATATAAAATAGTATGCAGAACATAAATAATTAGCTAGAAATGGCAGATAAAAAATGATATAACCAGAACAACACCACAATAATACCAAAATAATACTAGAATAACACCAGAAAGAACACTTTGATTACTGAGAGCAATGTTCACTTGCCTCTTCGAGAGTGAAACCTCCAGCAGAGCATAGCTCTATTACAATAATATCCATGACAAAACTTCTCATACCCTCTAGTCCTACTTATACTAAATATGTCTGTGAAAAGAACAATCTAGTGGAAGATTCTTCTAGAAGCAAAAGCTTCTATTAGGTCTTCTTACATTTGACTTATTCTTCCTTATTGCTAGGCCTTATTAATATTTACATTTATTTCATGGAAATATATGATTCTACCTACGTGAGGGGTTAGGTCCCTAACATGTCCTCCCCCTTAAAAACAACCTTGTCCTCAAGGCTTGAGATTAGGAAATTGTTGCAGAATGGTATTTGGTTCCCAAGTGGCATCTGTTGGAGTTGTATCTTTCCACTAGAATAACACTTACTTGATGGCTCGTTGACACAGACGACATTCACGCTGGCCCAAAAATGTTTTTGGTTGTAGCCAAATGGAGACTTCTTGGTCCAACTCGGGAAGTTTGGTTTGAGTTTGGCACTTAGTTCCAATCACCTTATTTAAGAAGGAAACATGAAAAATAGGATGGATCTTAGAATGACTGGGAAAAGATAACTGATAGGCCACTTGTACCACAAGCTTGAGAACGGTATAAGGACCATAAAATTTGAGCCTCAGTTTCTGACAATGGTCAACCTTGAGGGAATTTTGGTTGTAAGGTTGCAGTCGAAGAAACACCTGATCCCCTTCTGCAAATTGATGTTTAGAGCGACCTTGATATGCTTGTTTCTTCATGCGATTCTAGGCCATGACACAATTCTCTTTGAGGGTACATAGAATAGCCTCTCAAACTGTAAGCATTTGGTCCATCGCCTGGACCTTCGAGACACCTGGAAAGTATGAGAGAACTGAAGGTGGCTTTTGTCCATATACCGCTTCAAAAAGAGTCATGTGGGTAGTTGTATGGTAAAAAGTGTTGTACCACCATTCAACTAGTGGTAACCATTGAGCCCATTGATTTTTCCTTTCCGATGCAAAACACCTCAAATATGTTTCCAAACACTTGTTGAAAAATTCAATTGACCATCAGTCTGGGGATGATAAGCTGTGTTGAGATGCAATTGGGTGCCTTCTAGCTGGAACAGTTCTTGCCAAAAATTGTTGTTGAAAGTTGGGTCGCGATCAGAAATAATAGAATGAGGCATGCCATGAAGCTTGAATACCTGATCCATGAAAAGTTGAGCCACAGTGAAGGTTTTAAATGGGTGTTGAAGAGAAAATAAATGAGTATACTTGGAAAGAAGATCAACTACCACCATGATGACTAATTTATTGTCTGATTTAGGTAAGCCTACAATAAAATCCATAAAGATATCCCGCCCAATAGAAGGTGGAATTGGAAGCGGTTGTAGTGTGCCATGAGATTTGATTGTTTCTCCCTTGTTGCATTGACAAACATCACATTCAGCCACAAAATTGCAAACGTCCTATTTCATACCATCCCCAAAAAAATAACGTTTGACCCGATCATAGGTTTTGGTAAACCTTGAGTGCCCAGCGGTGGGTGTAGCATGAAGCTCAAAAAGTACTGTGGATTTAAGTTCTGACTATTTACTTAAATACAAACAGCCTTTGTATCGAAGATCATCATTGAGATAAGAGTACCCTATGGAGGTTGGATAATTGGCATGCAATTGTTGTATCATATGCGAACTTTTGGGATCATGTAGCCATTCCTGGTGAACAACTTGGAGCCAATCTGGTACAATGAAGGAACAAGAAAAAAGGGACCCTTCATCTTCATATTTTCTGGAAAGTGCATCAGCAACCACATTGTCTTTTTCTTTCTTGTAAATGATCTCATAATCATATCCAAAGAGCTTAGTCACCCATTTTTGTTGCTCTAGGGAGGAAAGGCGTTGTTCTAGAAAATACTCGAGGCTTTGATGATTTATCTTAATTTGGAAGCATTGCCCCAATAGATAAGGGCACCAAAGATAAGGTGTGAAAAATAGACAACATTTCATTCTCATAGATTTATTTGCCCAAATGTCACTCTAACAGTTGTTTGTTGGTAAAGGCCAAGGGTCGACCCTCTTGCATAAGGAATGTGCCAATTCCTTTCCTAGAAGCATCACATTCCAGGATAAAGGTCTTTGTAAAATCAGGAAGGGCTAGAACTGGAGTGGTGCACATGGCCATATTCAAGGTTTGAAAATCCTGAGCAACTGCTAGAGTCCAAGTGAAAGAATTATTTTTAAGGAGAGCAATGAGAGGTGTCACAATCTTTCCATAATTCTTAACAAACTTGCGATAATAACCTGTTAAACCCATAAATCCACGCAAGATTTGGGAGTCTTTGGGTGAGGCCAATCTTGCATAAATTCAATATTTTTAGGATCCACCCTGACATCGGCCTTGCCAACAAGATGACCCAATTACTTGACTTATGAGGCGCCAAAAGCACATTTAGATTGTTTGAGGAAAATTTGGTGTTGAGAGAGTAGATGGAGAACTCGATCCACATGAGAAATATGGGATGTCTAGGTTTTACTATAGATGAAGATATCATCAAAGAAAGCTAAGAAAAAATGATCGATAAAAGGACAGAAGACATGATTCATGAGGCTTTGGATAGTGGAGGGAGCATTGCACAAGCCAAAGGGCATGACCAAAAACTCATAGTGGCCCTCATGAGTTCTAAATGTGGTCGTAGGAATGGATGCCTCGTTCATATGGATCTGGTGGTAGCCAAAATGAAGATCAATTTTAGTAAAGAACTGGGTGCCACTCAATTTATCCAAGAGGTCATCAATGACAGGAATGGGAAATTTGTCTTTAATGGTGAGTTTGTTGAGGGCGCGAAAGTTAGGACACATGCACCAATAACCTTATTTCTTAAGGACCATGACCACAGGAGAAGAGTAGGGGCTCGTACTAGGGCTGATAACGATAGGGATGGCGATAGGGATGAGTATTGGGAGGAAGGCTTCCTGGGACAAGGGGAATGGAATGATCATGAGCACCAGGGGAAAGAGGGAGTCCCTAGAGAGTGAAAAAAACCATGTGATGTTTAGAGAGGACGGATTGGAGGTCCTGTGGCACAGAGGGTTTGTTAGTGGCTTGTATGGCATGGAGTTGGGAAATAATGCCATAATGACCTTTTTTGAGCATCTTTTCCATGCGATGGGAACTGATGATTTCTAGGGATCTGACGGTGATTCCTTGGAACAAATATTGTTGGTCCTCCTGGTCGAATTGCATGGTTAATTCCTTAAAACCCATGAGAATGGGACCCAAAGTCCTTAGCCATTACGCACCCAACACAATGTCACAACCGCCCATGTCGATAGAAAACATATGAGATTTCATGTGGTACTCACCAATTTGGATACACACATTTTCACAACGCCCTCCACATTTCATGGACCTGCCACTGGAAAACATGATTTGAAAATTATTGATGACATGGATATAGCAATTAGTTTCTTGGGAAATACAATGATGAATAAAATTCTGGGAGCTTTCACTATCAACAAGAATGATGGCCTTCCTATGCTTAATGTAACCAATTAGCTTGAGGGTTTGGGGAGCAGAGAAGCGAGTGAGAGCATTTAGGGAAATGATCGGTTCTACTTCAAGAGGGTTTGAAGGAGGGGTCATGTCAGTGGGTTCAGGTGACACGGACACAAGGGGAGCCTCAACATTGTCTTCTGAAACATCCTCTGAGATGGCCATAAAAAGATTTTGTTCCTTACACTTGTGCCCAGGAAAATATTTGTCATCATAATTATAACAAAGGCCTTTGAGTTGGAGTTCATCCATTTCAGCCCTGGTCAATTTCTAGATCTTTAGTGGAGTAGAAGGAGCAATGTTAGTGACCGGTTTAGTGTGAGGAATAAAGGAGGGTTTTCGGTTTTGAGAAGAGAAAACCTGTTGTGCTTCCTTAACTATTTTATTAGCGTCCACCCAAATCTAAGGTCGAGCCATGAGGACATGGGCACGAATCTCATCCTTGAGTCCACTGATAAATTATTCTCGAAAAAAAACATCAGACATGCCCTCTGTATGAAAAGTTGATTGCTCAAAAGAGGCTATAAAGTCTTCCATTATGCCAAATTGTTTTAACTTTGTCGAACTACCTAAATGTTTGGTGTCAGTGTTAAAGCGTTCATAAATATTTTCCACAAAGTGTGTCCAAGCCACATACCCTTGGCGAACATTTTTTCTCCATTGCCACCATTGCTAACGTTCTTGATCTAGATGGAGAACACCATACCGGAGTTTGGCCAACTCATATGTATTTCCATACAAAGAGAAATAATATTTCATTTGCGTTACCCAACCAATGGGATTCGAGCCATCAAATTAGGTCACATCCACACACAGAAGGTGTAGTTCACGTTGACAGTGATGGGGCTGCAAATTCTGGGAATGAGAGGAAGTTTCACTTTTGGTTTGTAAAGGCGGGTCAGATGAGGGATGATCTGCAGGGATATGCAGCTTGACGCAGATCATCGTAGTGAAGGATTCAAGCTGGGTAGCGAGGTCTTGTTTGAGGTCCTCTATTTTGGCATTGATGGATGAATGCATGTTTTTATTGACAACGGGAATATTGGCACTAATATTTCTCACTTCTTGTTGGGTTTCTGTGAAATTAGAGTGTAAGGCATTGAAGCGAGCTTCCAAGTCTTGGCTATGAGTGTGGACCATGATGAAGAGGAAACATGAAAAGGGGTGGGTGGGACCACACAGAAAATGGGTTATGAATGAATTGTATCACAAGGATCAGGGCAACGAGTTGAATCCAATGGGGTAAAGCCCAAATAAGGGTGTTGGAAGGGGGTCGGGTCCACGAGAAAAAAAAATGCTGAAAAATGATAAGTATGACTGTGATAAGGGCGAAGAGAGAAATCCAATGGGATAGGTCTCAAATAATGGTGCCAACAGGATCCAGACTTTTTTTTAGTCCCGCGGAGTTATACTCCAATATGAAGAATATTGCAGTGATGAAATGCCCAAATTCTTAAAAGGAAGAAATGTGTAGTAATTTCACAACCTAAATGCAGGAGACATAGTTGTGTGCCAATAGATCTTGTCTATTCTGTTTTTGTTTCCATCCCAAGGGTTAGTGTATTCAAGGGTTTGCCATGTGTTATAGCTCTCTGATATACATGTGGGGTCCAACAATAGTATTCGGCCCAATATCTCAGGGCACCAACTAAGGAGGCTAGACCGTGCCCTTCGCTATACTACCTAGGTACTAGAGAGTATCTTCCCGAGTGTTTTTCTCGGTAGCACTATAACAGTCATGCGATCGATTGATTTATCTATGGATGGCTTCAGGAGATCTAGGTCGAACCATATACAGGTGTTGTCTGATGTGCTACCACTCGAAGGGGTACCAACAGGGGTTACAAGGGTGGTCAGTAGATGTCTACTTAAGTACCACCTGTATTTACTACGTGTATGAATCCCCAACCGTGGGTTTATGCACATAACAACAGATCTTTGTAGCTTGAAGACGTCGGAATATGTCTCTACCCTGAAAAAAATTAACCCACAATTTTCTGTCGAGGAAGGTGCTTTGATACCACTTGTAATATTCCAGATATAAAATAGTATGCGGAACATAAATAATTAGCTAGAAATGGCAAATAAACAACAATATAACCATAGCAACACCACAATAATACCAAAATAATACCATAATAACACCAGAAAGAGCACTTTGATTACTGAGAGCAATGTTCACTTGCCTCTTCGAGGGGGCAACCTCCAATAGAGCAGAGCTCTATTACAATAATATTCAAGACAAAGCTTCTCATACCCTCTACTCCTATTTATATTAAATATGTCTATAAAAAGAACAATCTAGAGGAAGATCCTTCTAGAAGTAGAAGCTTCTATTAGGTCTTCTTACATTTGACTTATTCTTCCTTATAGCCAGGCCTTATTAATATTTACCTTTATTACATGGAAATATATTATTCTACCTACTTGAGGGGCTAGGTCCCTAACAATAATTTTCAATTTGATGGTTGATTTTGAGGTTTTGGATTTAATGGTACCAATTGTTAAGAATAAGATTTCAAATTATCTATAATTTTAATGTTTAGAAGAAAAAAAATATTTTTTCTTTAGGTAACATCATTTTGTATTTAGGTGTTGATTTTTAGGTTTTTCTAAGCTATTGTATGAGTTTTGAAGGCCATGCTTCAAAAATGTTGTAATTTTGACTCGGTTAGAAAAAATGGTGCTACTGATAGCACCACTTTTTTATTTGGGGGTTGATTTTCATGTTTTTTTATGCAAAAATATGGGTTTTAAGGGCTAGAGTTCTCGTTTTGAGGTCATAGTTATCGTTAAGTCAGTAACTTTATTAGTGGTCAAGAACCACTTGAAGACCTATTTGAGGCAAAGGGGCCAACATGTAGAAAACAAAAAACATCGGACAAAGTCGTAAACTCCTTTCCCCACACTCAATTTTACACTTATTTTGATTTCACTCAGTTTCCTAAAACTTGCACATGCTTCATTGTTATTATACCATGCTCATGTAATGAAAATTCGATGTTTTCTTCTAATTTTATCTTCAAAAAAATATGAAATTACCCTTTGTATATTGTCATTCATTTCATTTTTATTATATAATTTTTAATCCTCAAACAATAAACTAGTTTAAGTTCTCTTGCATATAGTCGCTATGTGCCCCACAAATAGCTTCAACCCACTTCCTTTGGGTTGAATATAATAAGTGTTTTAATTTATTATTTATTGGATTTATTCAAGTACAACGCCGCCTAAGACAAAGGAAAAGAGGCACATAACCTTGTGATCGGGTGATGGTTGGGTTTCCCTGCCATGATACATATTGTGGTTAACGTCAAGTTTAGTAGGGATGGTGAACTGGTTTTCATTATATTGTTTATTTTCTCTTATTTATAACTTTTAGGTTGCTGACCCTAAAGGGGGAATTTGATAAATCAGATGAAAAAAAAAAAACATGCAAAACGCTTGAAAAAAAAAAGAAGGTGTCTGCCCCACGAAACAATATATGTGTGTGTGTGTGTGTGTTAGATAGATTTCAAATTTTGTTGACCAAGAGACACACTTGATAGCTTGGTCTCTTCAATTTATGCAATTTCAATTTCTAAAATACTAGGAGTTAAAGCTAGGGAATCTTCATCATGAGTCCCTCAGAATTTGTCTACTTGGTATCAATTGAGTGATATTTATTTGCTCTTGTAAAATCACTTGGTCAAGAAGTTGAATAGCTTATCTTGGTTTGAATACTACTTTGTTTGGGTAAGATTGGCTAAAAATCCCTCAGGGGGGTCTTGATCCTCTTCCTTTGCACATGTATCTTTCTTCCACTCAAGCGGCTTTAAGATCCTGAAAGTGCTAGTGATGAGAAGGGGCTAACCCCTCCTCTAAACTGCACGGGGCACTCTTCATTCTAAACAAGTGGTCTATGTAATTTCACTCATTTTATACTAAGTGAAATAGTTGTGGGGTAATAGGTGTTTTCCTTATCGGTAGGACCTTCAAAATGGTATGGTAACCATTGCATGTGATAAATCCACTTAAAATTCACAATTAATACATGTTTAAAGTCTTTACATTTCATCAGTGCACCCAACACATTGGTTAAGATTAATTTACAACCAATTACATCATTTTTCCATAGTTATTACATCTTACTAAACAACTATAATTTTATTTTCATGCCCCTTTTCCGACTTTGAAAATTATGGAGACCACTTTCCGGGAATTTTTGGGTAATAGGAGGCCATTATGGGCTTGTTCCCATGCATTAATGTCGTAAATAACTTGTTGTTCATCACTCACAACCACCTTAAAAGACATGGTTGTAGTTTATGGCATTTTGACTCTTATTTTTCAATATTTTTGCACAAGTCATTCATTGGGCAATTGTTTGAAACCCTTATTTACCCCAAGAACCAATTTCGAACCTATTGTGCATGCACACCACCCTCCCAATTTTTTTCTCTTATCATCTCTCTAAGACAAGAAATTCCCCCCCCTACAAATCTTCCTACTAGAACTCTCTCTCTCTCTCTCTCTCTCTCTCTCTCGTGCTCGTGCACACGCAAATGGCTACACCCAGGTTTTGCCTCTCACTCCCCCTGCTTTACCACTTCCAGTTCCTCCTCATATAACATCAACCCATTGAGCCTCAATTCAACAAGCTCCCTCTTCTTGCGTCGATACATAGCATACCAACGAATGCATCCTTCATCTACCTACACATTCACGCGTCAGTGATTTCCTCATCACTACATTGTCCACCTTCCCTCGAATGTGACTAACGCACCAATGCGCTTATACTAAACCTCACTACACACTTTCTTATCACCAAAGAAGTGTCTGTGATTAGCATTGACGCATCGGTAACATTCACAAGATTACCTTCGCCACACACATTCCTTTCACTAGCTAACCTCCTTTTATTTTCATTGATGCATCACATCTCAGTGGCGCTCCTCCCTCTTACTTCGTTGTACTGCATATCTGTGAGGTTTACCTCTTCTTCACCAACGCACCGTTGGTTGATAAGTCTCACTCACTTTCCCCGATGCATCAACGAAAGGATATTGACCCCACATTGTCGTTGAGCGTATTGATGACAATATTATCTCTCTCTCGCCAACCCTGACCAGTCAACAAGACCCACCTTCGCCTTGAGGCCTATCTCATCTTCCTCCAGCCAAGATCCTTATCACGTCATTAGTGAGTCTCCTAACATTTCCAAACACTAATCTCTCCACTCCTAATTAAAACGATGGTCACTAACTACCTATCGTATCTAACCTACTTCATATTACACTCATAATAGAGTTTGTTGTGCAACAAGTAACCTTCATCACACACATTGAACCAACTTATTTAGTTTGTGTTTCTTGATTTTATGACTAATTTTGGATTTTGAAAGAATAACCTAGCATCATATGAATTAACCACAAAACCTATTGATCTTCTGTGAGATCTGAAATTCACTTTGGAAAAATATTGATCCTCCTAACGCCTAGACAATACTAAACGATCCAAACACCAATGGGCTTTTTTGACAAATGTATAATTCCATGCTATTGACGCATCACTGCAATGTTAATGGATGAACTAATTCATTACACAGCATAGACGACATAGGGACTGATGAAATTAAATTTGGGCGAAGCAACAACAAAAGAGAGACCCAACCAAATAGTCTTTCCACATTACAGTTTATTTCAAATTTACGCCCTCCTTTTAAAAAAAACAAAACACCTAAAACAAAATTTTTAAACATAACACGACGACGTTTGTAACAAGGATTCTTATATACAGTCGGCATAATTGACAGCAAGTACTCCGATGCAACTTGATACAATCGGCTGAGTTGTTGGGACAAGCTCCGATGTCCATCGGTGGAGATGCTAGGAACTTCGCCGATTTTCATCGACGAAGTTAAAGCAAAATACTCGGAATGAGATCGGAAAGGTTAAAGGAAACTTCGACGATGTCATCGGCGGTCTTAAGGTGAAATTCGCCGACGCCGTCAGTGGTATTGATAGGGAATACCCCGAAATTCATCAAAGAAAACAAAAATGATGACGTTGGCTATGCTTTTTCTGGTTGAGAACAATCATACCTTTGGCACGAAATCTGAGTATAACCCACACGATTTGATGGCTTTCCACGAAATTGAACTAAACGCACACAAAACCTGTGTGAAAGAAGCCATGGAATTCATACAGAGCACCCACGAATTTTGCAAAGAGGGAAGCGCCCATGAAAACGGAAGGAGAAGCCCACAAAATGGAAGATTTTGGCTCATGAAGTTTTTGAACTTCACTCTATACAATATCGTTTTTGAACTTCACGGTTAGCTGTCTCATCCTTCTGGTCAAACAGATTCGAACAAGGAATGTGCACCGAATTTGATGGGTGGAACACTTCAGCTTTGTTCAAGTTTAGCGATGGGGTCGGGGCACTTAATCTCAACTTCAGCCACGAAACTGAAGTAGTTCCCATAAAACCTATTGATTCCAAGTCACGTTAAATTTGGGTTATAAAGCATGAGGATGGAGGGGGAGTGACTCACGAGCCCCTCCATGTGTAAAACTTACGCCATGGAGTGGGGTAAGGAGGAGCCTCGCATGCCACCCCCTTTCCCCTTATACTTATCCTAATTTCATGTGCCATGAAAACGTGAAAGGAAGGGAGGCGTGATACCATTTTTTATCATTTTAATACTCATGCTTAAGTTTTAGAGGTAAGATAGAGTGGTGGGGAAGCCACCCCCATTTTAACTTTTTTTTTTTAATTATTTTGAATTCCCCTCCCCCTTATGAAATTATTTAAAACCACTTTCAAATCAATTACTATTACATGAAACCAATATCAATGTGTGACAATTCAAGCTCAGCAAGTCTTCAATGCATGCATGACGATGATATAAAGACAGAGTCTAGGCTTTGAATTTGCAACAACCACTTTCCCATAGAGCTTAGATGAGAGTGTGCCAACACGCTCATTTGACGAATTTCATAACTCAACCTCCATCTTTCACCCGGAAAGGTTCATAACTTGGTCTTCGATAAAAATCAGGGGAGTTCATTCAAAATCCCTCAATGCCCATTGGAAGAGTTCGTTCAAACTCCTCCTATGCAAATCAGAGGAGTTTGAAACTCCTCCGATGCAAATTGAAGGAGTTGCCATTAACTCCTCTGAAACCTAAAAAACTGTCTTTCAGATAACGTCCATAACTTTTGACTAGGGTGTCTATTTTTTGCGCTCTTTATACCGTTGGAAATCTCTTTCCAAGATATATGAATTTATTGTTATAGGTTTTAAGAAATTTCTAACCCATTACCTTCAGTTTTTAAGATGAAGATCTGGTACCTAGTAGTCAGCCCAAGAGAACGCAACAATTCAATCATGAGTAGACGAACCAGGAATTGAATCTAGGGATGATTAATTGATATTCCAATTATTTAATGCCTCAGTTATATGCATTCTAATGATTATTCATGATAGTTTATTTGAAGTTACTCTCATATATTGTATGTTGAATGGTACCAGGTACCGAGAGAAGGAGGGTCGCACTCAACATTCTCGCAATGCAATCTACAACTAAAGACGATGAAGAAGAAATAACAACAGTTGTAGTAGTGAAAGAGGAGAAGAAAAGGTAATCATATGCAAATAACTAAGGAATGAGTCCAAATAATTGAACAATCAGATTCCCCAATGTCTAAACGAGTTATTATGTTAGACGAGATGCACTACAACCAAAATCCATGATGACGCACCAGCACTAGAGAAAAAAATCGAATTGTAATTGTTGATTGTCCCCCTCATCTTTACAAAGGTGATAAAGATAAAATTTGGGAAATGAATGATCATCGGGGTAGGAAGAAGGACAAGGGTCACATCAACCTCCAATAAATACCAAAATTGTATATGAGAGAAGGGATTTTGGATCTTCAAACATTGTACACTTCTAAATTATTTTGGGAATATAGTTTCAACTAAAATTGAAGAGTTTTCCTTAGAGTTTTCATGTACTATTTCTGAAACTATTAATACGGAGAAACCCTCATGGCCAACTTTTGATAGAGACAAGGACTTGCATGTGTTGTTGTTTTGTTGCTAACTATTTCAAGTAGAATGTTTGCTTTTCACATGGGATGTAAGAACATGTTTGTTTATGGACTATTATGATGCAATATGCATTTCCTTGTAGTTTTGTTACTCTTTCCTATATTACATGTCCTAAGCGAATGAGTTGTGGATGTATGCAAATATGTGACATGGATTTTTCTAGTTATAGACATGTATGCATGTGTTTCTAACTGTGTGCCTTCATGACAATTATTTGATTGGGGTTTATGCATAGTTTAGTTTCATTAAAACTTATTATGTTATTATAGTTCACTCGTAGCTATGATAGGATAGATTAGAAATAGATTAGACCTGCATTTACATTGTCTTCATCTACATATTTTGTTTGCATAACTATCCATCACTCACCTTCATCGGTGGGTCGGGACACAACTGGTAAAACCAAACTAGAAATGGCTTTCAGGAAAAAATATGGATGAGCTCCCTATTCCAAATAGTGAGAGGTCTAATTGGGACTTCTTACCAGGGGTAACCCCTTACTATTTTTGGACAAATTTAGACCCATCAATAGAACCTCTTCCCTTGTCCATAAGGGAGAGAACACCTTTTTGTTCATTTTTATTAGTTTACTGTCCAAAAACCAACAAGATTATTTTCACCCCCTTGTCTAGCAAACTTCACCCCTTGACCTTTTGGGCCACTCAGGAAGCTAAGGGAGGACAATACCCAAGTTGTGGATTCTTAAGATATATTTTTTCCAAGTCTCTCACCTCTCCTTTTTCTCCTTGTCACCACCTCAAACACAAGACCATATAAGGTGTGGGTAGTCTCTACCTCATGTCGAGCTATCAAAGAAGCTCTAACTAAATTCACAACTAGATAAGTGGGATTTTTTTATCCAAATGGATGTTGGTGGCCTCCCACCTATTCCAACTGGCCCATTTTAGCAGTTTTTTCCTAGTTTTCGAGTCCCTGACTTTCAGGGCCGTTTTGAGGCCCTAAACAACGTTTTTAGGGATCACCACAATTATATTCTTAACAAAGTTTGATTCTGGTGGCAACATGTGTACTCCTCGGATAGACCTTTCCAACGAGTGATCGTGTGCCTAAAACGGAGATCGTATGCAAAAGTTATGACCCCGGAAAGTTGATGTACTAACTTACCCAAACGTGGCCCACATGACTTTTGGAGCTTCATCTCCTAGGGTTAGGTTTTTGGATGTATAGGGTTTTTGAAATTCTTGTTTATTGTAAAAAGGCCTTCAGAGCCTCATTTTAATCATCTTCTTGTGAATGAGCACAGTCGTCACATCTCTTCTCAGAGATAAGCCACCACCATTCTAGCAAGCTTGTTTTTCGCTGCATTTTACAGTTTCAACTTATTTCCTTATTGAATAGAAACCAGTTTTATTGTATATCTGTTATTCTGTGTTAAGCCTCTTTTGATAATAATCTGTATTCATTTCATTATGCGCATAAAATCTAGATCAGTGGTATCAGAGCGGTATGCTCCTTGTCGTTCTTAATGCATGTCCCCAATGAGATCAGGGTACAAAGAATTGGGTCTTGAGCTTGTTTCTCTTGAGGAAAAAATCTCTTGCACGCCCAAACGACCTCTCATGATGGGAGAAAAGAAATACAACGGGACAACAGATCCATTCAAAATGTTGCTCGAGGAATCCCTCACGCAACAAAGGAACGAGATGATGGATAGTTTTGTGCAAATCCTTCGGTGGTTACCAACAGGCGATGCATCTTCCCCAAACGGAGGCGTCGCTCCCTTCAAGGTACAAATCAACTTCAATATTCCTATATTTGAAGGTCAAATAGACATAGATGCTAGAGAAAAATGGTTGAATTTGTTAGAAGGGTATTTCTTTGTCCATAACTTCTCGAATAGAGAAAATATTACTTTTGCGCTTCTCAAAGTCGTTCCCCATGTCAAATATTGGTGGGAAAATTTTTGTGAGCAAAAGGAAATAGAGGAACCCTCATTATTTACACTCGCAGTCACCTGAGAGTCCTTCAAGGATGATATTAAGGAACAATACTACCATGTTGGAATTTATGATGACCTGTACACAAAATGGACTACACTACGGCAAGAAAGAGACCAAGTAGTGCCCGAGATCACAAATATCTTCCATACCTTGTGCACCAAGCTGGGTATCAAAGATTCTGAGCGACATTTGGTGCTCAAGTATCATGGTGGTCTGCATAGATACATCCAAGATGAAATGAAGTTTCTGTACATCTCATCCTTGGGCGCAGCCTACCGATATGTCGTCAAAATCAATAAGAAGCTCAAATAAAAGACACAATAATTTGGGCATGGGAACCCCTCACAACAAAATCTAGGAAAGGGTGGCCCCAACCCGTAGAATAAAGGACAGAGAAAAGATGGACAACCTCGGGACAACCATTCTAGGCCGCAAGCAAAGAAGGACACCAGAAAGACAAAGAAAGATATTAAGAAGTGGTGTGACTTCCATAAGAGCCCCTAGCATAACACTATCGATTTCTTCTCAAAGTAGTCATTGGTGGTTGAGGTGAAAGCCTTTGAATCAGATGTGGGTTTCGAATCTAAGTTAGAACCAGAAAGGGGGAGATGGATCATTGACGCAAAACCCAGTGCTATCGTTGCTACCACCAAGCTCCATCCTAGTGAACCAGACGAGCCAGAGGAAGGTGAGCACCTTTTTCATTCACAGATGTGGGTGAAGGGTACCCATTTTCACTTCATCGTTGATAGTGGTAGCCAAAATAACCTCATATTAGCATATGTTGTCAAGCAACTCGCGTTTCCAACAATGTCGCACCCTCAACCCTACACCATCGGATGGCTCCACCAAGGAAGGGACATCTGTGTCAGCCAATAATGTTGCATGTCATACAGAATCAAGCCCTTCAAAGACAAGGTATTGTGTGATGTTGACCCTCTCGAAGTTTGTAATGTTATTTTGGTCCAACCATATTTATGGAAACGTCATGTTGTATATGAGTCTAGGCCTCGCGGTGTTATTATTACTTTGAAAAATAAATTGTATAGGATACCTGAGGCAGTCCCACCTAGTGTTATTTCCTTGATCTCTGCCAAGAAATTCAAGAAGGTCATCTCTTAGACGAGAAAGTTTGTCTTCTTCATGATTCACTTTCGGGATGAGAAAAAGATCGCAGCCACATCCTGGGTCTCTGCGACCGACCTCTCCACACAAAAAATCAAGTGGAGAAGGTCATGGAAGAATACTCGGATATATTCTCCTCATATATCAGGGTACCTCTACATTGTCAGGTCAAGCACCCCATCGATCTGACCCTTGATGCATTGTTTCCCAATGGGCCAATCTATTGTTTCTCTCTGTTAGAGAATGAGGAGATCAAGTGACAAATCCAAGAACTTCTCCACAATAGGCACATTCATCCCATTTCATTGCATTGTGGGAGCCCAATCATGCTGGTACAAAAGAAAGATGGAACCTGACGACTTTGCATTGATTATCGGGCCTTGAATAAAATCACATTCAGAAACCGGTACCCGACTCCTTGATCACCTCATAGGGGACAACTACTTCAGTAAGATTGATCTGAAGTCTGGCTACCACCAAGTCCTGATAGAACAAACATATGTATGGAAGATCATCTTCAAGTCAAAGGAAGGTATTTTTGAATGGTTGGTCATGCCCTTTGGTTTGAAAAATTCTCTAGCCACTTTCATGAGGATGATGGATGATATCTTGCGACCATTCACCAATACTTTTGTAGTGGTGTATCTGGATAACATTCTCATTTACAACAAGACTCGGGAAAAACATTTGCAGCATATTCAGTAGGTTCTGCACACCCTGTGGAAACACAAGTTATATGCCAACTTGGAAAAATGCTCCTTCGGCATGGACAGGGTCCATTACCTTGGCTACATCATTTATCAACATGGCGTACATGTTGATCCAGCCAATATCCAAGTCATTCGTGACTGGCTAGCCCCAACCACACTCATTGAGCTTCAGAGCTTCTTGGGCCTTGCCAATTTCTACCATAGGTTCATGTTGGGATTCTCCCATATTGCATGGGCCCTCAAAAAAGTAACCAGTGGTGGTGGTAAGGAGAAATTTGTGTGGGTCCAATCCCAACAACAAGTGTTCACTGATTTGAAGTAGCACTTGTGCTCATCCCTAGTACTTTCACTATCGAACCTGCAACAACCCTTTGAGATCGAGACAAATGCTTCAGACTATGTTGTGGGTGTCATTCTCACTCAGCACAACCACCTTGTGGCCTATCATAGTGAGACACTATCATATGTTTTTTGTAAGTACCCTACTTACGACAAATAAATGTAATCCATTATGCAGTCATGTTGCCATTGGAGACATTACATTCTTGGGAAGGAGACAATCATCCACACTGATCATAAGCCACTGCAGTTCATGCAGACACAACAAAAATTGCAGAATGACCACCATCATAAGTGTTCCACGTACTTGCAACAATTCCACCTCAACATCAAGTATAAAATAGGAGGCACCAACTGCGTCATTGATTTCCTCAGCCGACTGCCAGCCGTGACACTCACCACTGTGCTAGACTCTTGTGGCCATGAGACCTCTAAATGGCCCCAACTCTATGAGACAGACCCAAACTTCGCCACCACCTACCAAATGTTTGGCGCAAATGCAGTTGTCACTAATTTCCATCTTCAGGACAGGTTGATGTGTCGTCTGGTCCATATCTGCGTTCTATCAAGCGAGTGAGCGAAGTTGATATGGGAATCCCACTACAGTTTGGTGGTAGGACACTTCTTCGTAAAAAAAATAGTGGAAATGTTGCAGAAACATTTCTACTAGTCCAAACTTCGACAGGAGGTCAACAAGTACATCAGGTCTTGTACTGCCTGTGCTATCGTCAAATCGACCACTAAGAAAGAGGTCTTGTACACCCCTATGCCTACTCCTAATAGGCCATGGGAATCCATCTCAATGGACTACATGTCAGGCCTCCCGTCCACCAAGCAGGGAAATGACTATGTTTTTTTGGTTGTTGATCATTTTTCTAAGATGGAGATTATGGCTGCCTACAAGAAGAGCATCACATAAGAGGCCACTTCCAAGCTCTTCTTTGACGAGTTTGGGTACATTTTGGAATCCCACAAACCATTGTCTCAAATTAGGACAGTCAATTTCTCAACACATTCTGGTCGAGCCTTTGGTCATTGTTGGACACCAAGCTCACCAAATCCGCAACCTTCCACCCCCAAATAGAAGGCCAAACCAAGTTCGTAAATCGAATGATCATGCATATCTTGTGCATGTATAATTCCAAGAACCCTCGCACATGGGGTGAGAGTCTTCCCTATGTTCATCATAGATACAATTGAGCCTTGCATAGTTTAACCAACCATAACTCATTTCAGGTGGGTTTGGGATTCCAATCATTGGGTCCCATAGATGTTGCACTACCCCTTACGATCACCTCGACGGACTCATCTCCTGCTCCAACTGAAGCTGACAAAGACACCTGATTCATTGAGCGGATCCAACACATCCGCCAATAGGTCAGGATATCCTTCAGAAGTCCAATGACAAGTACAAGCAGCACCATGACCAACATCGGGTGCCACATAAGTTTCAGGTGGGAGACAAAGTTTGGTTGCACTTGCAGAAAGAACGCTTTATAGGACCCCATCGGAAGCTTCACCCACTCCATTATGGGTCGTACATCATCACCAAGGCTATGGGTGATGATTCTTTTGAGCTCAACATTCCTCCTTTCCTTGGCCTGCACCCAGTGTTCAACATGGATCTCCTTCGCCCTTGTTTCCCACCATTATTGGACACCTTAGAGATATCATAACAACTGACACCAACATAGCTCAACCCTGACTGCATAAAACAAGAATCCAATGATCATATTGTGGACAAATAGGTCAAGGGAACTCACCAACAAAGGATCCATCTTTATCAAGTTGTCAAAGCAGGGAAGCTCTTGCACCAAGGCAAGTGGCTCACCCGGGGCCAAATTTAGCAGAAATTTCCTCATATGATGGGGGCACTCAACGTAATGGATACCATTGTTTCATAAAGGGGGAGGATTGATCCAGATGGATTTTGGTGGCCTCCCACCTATTCCAACTGACTCATTTTTGCAGTTTTCCAATTTGGCAGTTTTTCCTAGTTTTTGGGTCCCTAAATTCTGGGGTCGTTTTGAGGCCCTAAACAACGTTTTTAGGGATCTCCGCAATCAAAATGTGGACAGAGTTAGATTCTGATGGAAACATGTGTATTCCTCGTATGGACCTTTCCAATAGGATATTGTGCACCTAAAACAAAGATTGTATACAAAATTAATGACCCCTGGAAGTTGATGTATTAACTTACCCAAACGGAGCCTTGTTGGCTTTGTTATCTACTCTTATGTTAGTCTTACCATCACAGATTGACCCTGGTTCAAATTTAGGAAGCTTCCCAACAAAATCCCTTTAAAACTATTGGCCCCTCTGGTAACCCAGAGAGAAACACAGTACACAGGATGTACTGCGTAGTCTCACCTGAGATAGCTCTATAGGTGGTTTCCATACTCAGGTGTTTGTAACATGAGAATGAGAGAGATCTAATGTTGTGCATTGTAGACTTTATTCACTCAATCCAACATCTAGTTATAAAATTCATTCTATGCATGCATGTGGAATACCAAATCTACTTGGTTGCTTCATTTACCTAACATTCATCAATTAATTAGACATAAAGATGCATCCATTCATTCACATAACATAGTGTTACTGTGGTTCACCCGCCTCCTAGGATACATCCACAAAGATTTGGGTCTTGAGCTTTATTATCGTTTAGAAATATATTACACCGTGCGTGCTTACAATCTTAGTTCTTCCTCTCTCCCACAAGCTCCTCAATCCTTGTGAGGCTAACTAGATCACACTAGGATCCTTAGCCTACGATCTAACCCTTGGGATCGAGTCTCTCACTCCCTCTCTAGCTCACCAACTTAATGACTCATATTGTTCTTACAATTCTCTCTCTTCCTGTCTCCCTCTGGATGTCCTCTACATCTCCCCATATATCTTTCTCACCTAAGTACTACTTATTTATATCCTCAGCTCACCAGCCATTACAATTCATTACAAAAACCCTAACCCTAGTGTCGTTAGGTATTCCTTGCATGTGCGTTTCGCCTGCATCTCTTACACATGTTGCTTTTCCTTCCAGTTGTCATTTGCATGCTTTTCCTCCAAAAATAGCCTTTCTTCTTGGCTAGGCCTGCATCCAACAGGCCCCCAACACTGACATGTGGCTCGTTCTGAGCCACCTAAACTTTGTGTGCCTCTTTTATCTCTCCTGCGAGAGCCTAGAACTTCTTTGTGAGTTCCTTTTCTTTCATTTGAGCATGCGCGGTCTTCTCCCTGAGTGCATCCAATGCCTGCACTGCAATCTTTTCATTGATAATCTCTGTGCACTCTGCCTGAGTTTGTGCCATGTTCTTCTTTGCATATTTCGCCTGCACAATGACCTTTGTTTCCTGCTCTTGGAGCGGTTCCATTTGAGCTTGGCACTCCTTCTTCTGTGTTTGTGTGGCTATGAGTTCTGCCTACATATTCTTCATATCCTGTGCTCCTTTGACACGCTCAGTGATCGACATTATATTTTACCTTTGCTTGAGGTCCTCGATAGTTGCGCTTATCCTTTCTTCTTCCTAGTCACACTGCTGGACCTGTTGATCATCTTCCATCTTCGTCCATAGTTGTGTTGACTTCTTGAACAAAAAGGCCACTGTGCGGACTTCTCAATCCATCTCCTCTATCTACATTTTTGCTTCCTTCTTCCTCTGCTCCTTCACTTCTAGTGGAGTGATAGGTATGAGTTGTTCCCGGAGGTGCTCGATCTCCTGCTTGTATTGATCAATCATCTGCATAATCTAATCAATATTTTGCATCACCGTGAGCTCTGTCGTCTGCGCACTCTTTGGGATTTTCTCATAGGCTACGACTAATCCCTGCTTCAGCCTATCTGCATGGTCCTTCTCCTCTTTGGTTTCGATCTTGACCTGCTCAAGTACCAATTCCAAATCGTCTTGACTATCCTTTTTCTGCTGCAATTCTATTGTGTCTGTGCGTGCACGCGACTGTACCTCCTGCGCGACGCTGACTCGCAATTTATACAAGGCATTGGTTGGTATCCACATCATTACCAATTTTATTTGGGACAAATCCTTCAAGGGTTTCTTCCCCACAATTTCATCCATGTCATCTGAATCATATCCTGCTCACTCGATCCAGCCTCAGCTCATGTCTGTGATGCTGCTGAAATTGATTCTATTCCTGTTTCAGCCTTGTTGGTTTTAGAAACCTTTTATCTTTTCTTAAGTACTTCAACTAGGTCATGATCAAGAGTCTAGGGCCAAAATCCTAAAGTCGTGGCACTTTAGCGATTTAGGAGTCTAACCATGGCTAATATTTCTGCACAAATTTTGGATAAAATTAACACTGTGAGAGGAGGAAGAAATTATGGTCCTCTCTTAGTGTTTTACCAAGCAAGGTTTCAAGCATGAACAAGTAAAATTACCATGAAACATTTATAGCATGAAATAAAATTACAAAAAATGTACTTCACCAAGATACCATGAATCTAGTTGTTCTGGAATAATTCTACAAAAGTGTATCTTTTGCTAACTCTACCTGAGTTATGGTGCTAAGTCCTTTATGGTAGGTAGGAGTTGTCTGTCAGTTTTTTGGTCTAACATGGACGTCTCATAGAGATTTAGATTATCCAAATTCACTACTTATTAAATGCATATATATGGGGGTAGACTAAGTTTGTAGGAATTATCACCTACCTTCCCCAACACTTCAATAGGACCATACCATAGAGCCTTGATATTATTACCAAGACCCTATAGCCTTTCTCTATTCATATGCAACCAAAATTTGTCTCCCACCTTAAATTTTTTATTAAGTGTTTTTTTATCACATTGGGCCTTATAATTTTCTTATGAATTCTTCAATGTATCACATACTTGCAAATGGGTATGCCTACTCTTATCAATGAATTTTTTATCCTTCAATTCATATCCTAGGGTATCTTCCCTCACTCCTTGTTGTAATGTAAAGGATTACACAATAATAGAGGTTACTACAAGTCACTCAACCATAATATGAAAAAAACAGTATACATGTAAACATACATAGAAGAAGCAAGAGAAAGAGTAAGAATGGAACTAACAACAAGTAGTCTTTATTAATAAATTATCAAAAACCAATATTTGACCAACAATACATCTCAACATCATGCCTCAAACTTCTCAAACTTCTTTTATTCATTGTACAAAATTTGGTCAGTCCAGTTAGTCTTGAGTTGTTGGTTCCTGACCAGTAAATTTCACTACAATATAATTAAATTTTCTACTAAGTCTTGTAAGAAGTCGTTTGGGTCTTCTATTGGGATGTCTAAAGAAATTCCTAAGGTACGTGTTGCATCAACTTTGCAAGTGTTTCAATCTCTTTCTTCCTTCATTTTTATCTACTTCAACTTCGTGGTTGACCTAGTCCACCTTTTGTTCCTTTCTCTACTAATTGTGTTATATAAATATTATATCTTATAATCTGAAGCATCCTCTAGGTCGAAGACCACTATTTCCTTTCCTACTTTCTCCTCTTGTAACTTGAAAGTTGTGAAGAATTTTTCCTTTTTTTCCTTTTCCTTGCACTTTGCAAGTGAAGATAATTTGCACTTTGCAAGTGCAAATTAAAAAAATTGTTGTATTTAATCCAATGACTATAGTTCAATTTCCTGATGTAAATAATCATATTGTTGTATTTAATATTTTCATGAAGGTTGCATTTCCAGGTAAGATGATGTGAGGCCTGGTCCAATGTATTTTTTTTCGAATAATTTGAAATTAATAGAATTGAAATAATGAAATATGCTTTTGGGAATTCAAATTGTTTGTATTAAAGTCTTAAATCCATTTCAATAAGGTTGGTATATAATTTAATATGGGATTTAAAAATTGTTTCCTCTTAAGCGTGACACGTGACATTACCTTTATTCCCCACATCTCCCTATTAGCTTGCGGTAGGTCATCCTTTCTAAATGTGGGTCCTGACCTTAACTATTGTAGGCTACCGTGATAATAATAATAGTCTTCATAATAATATAGCTTGAGCGGGCCTAATGGTTAAGAATGTATGCTTTCTCCTAGGAGGTCACAGGTTCAAATCCATAGGGGGGTAGGGTATGAAAACCTCCATAGAATTTAACAGTCAAATGATACACGGAGGGGCTCCCTTGTCCTACAAACAAGGAGGTCTCATACACCAATTTGGTGTCTGGCTTTGTTGTGACCATAAAATTAGATTATTATTATTATTATTTAATAAATCCCCTCTAATAATATAGACCATAATTTAATTTAAATATCAATGTCATATAAGGTTAAAGTTGATCGAGGGAAATTGGTAAGGTACAATACATAATAAGTGGAAGGTTAAAGTGTATTTTAAGAAATATATAAAAGAAAGAAAGACAATTGAAGTAATTTTAATATTGATGGCCACAAATAAATGTGTGATGGGTCTGTTGCCATGGGATTCATTGGGTTTTTGATGCCTTATGGGTCTATCATGTGAGCTTGAATTATGGGCATGGGCCCTCTTTCTACTAGTGCCAAGGCATAGGAAGTAAGAGGTAATCAACATGGTGCATGTCGGTATGGGGAATTGTCATCTAGGAACCCATCAATGAAGGTCAAATATTTATTGGAGGAAGAGGTATAAGCATCTCTAGTCCTCATAAGACACGAGTATTTGGAGAGAACCATCATATGATCTTGTATCAATGAGAGCATCTAAATACATAATGGTGTTCAATTTGAAACTCTAAGGCACATATCTAGAAACAATTGTGTCCTTGAGGACTATGGTAATATATCCCAATGAAAAGAGGGTGAGAGAGAACTCTAAGTTGGGAAATAGGAAGCCTTGGGATGCAAGATAAATTCTCGAGTATGGTTTACCCTAGAGAATAGATGAGAATATCATTGCACTAGATATATAAGTTTGAGTAGTGTTGAACTTTGGAAGAAAGAGACTCTATAGGCTTAGACCATGTGAATTGGAGGTCGTCACTATAAATATTAGTAGGAATACCATTATTATCTTACCCTTGGAGAGATCACAAGCATCTAGTAAAAATCTATGTGGGGGTAGTTTTTCAATATCAAGGTTAATGAGGTGAAGCAATGAAGAGGCTCTCACATAAAAACATGAATCAATTCCAGATCCCTCTTGGTCCTTAAAGGACTTGAGAGAAAGATATGGATATCTACAAAAAAAAATATGTTATTTTACCATATATCTGAGCCCATGTATCATCCTGACCACGTGAAAGATCATTGAAGCAATGAGTGGAGTTGTGTTGAATTTTATAAAAATGATGGCACGAGGTAATTCTCACCTGGCATGAAGATGTTTGGATACATCATGACAAGAAATGTATCTATCATATTTCAATTCACTCCTAGAAAGTATGGTCCCCAATTTTCACACCCATACAAAAGGGTAGGTGTGACCAATGAGTGAAAGAGTTGAATCTTTGCTCTAATGTCCTGAAATTTAAGTTGAAAACATTGATTTTCAAGGTTGGTAAGGGTTAAATATCCCTTGCTTAATATATACTCTACTTCTACAATCAAGATAAATCATGAATCAAAGAATCACACACCCAAATATACATATGAATGAAGCACATTACTTGCCTCCCTTTTAGGTATGTTAAAGACCATGACTTTTTCTTTTTCTAGATTAACTTGACACCGAAGCATGAATTCCACAAAACGAATATAAGATGTCAAGTTGTCTCTATAATCCTCTCAATGAATGGGGCATGAAGATAATGAAATATATAAATAGGATAATAGAAATAGAGAATCCAAAGAATAAGGAAGAATAAGGAAGAATATATGGCACCCAATGAATATAATATGATTTCCTCTAGCTCATCAATGTAGACTCCAAAAAGTGTAGGAGAGAGTGGGTGACCTTGTTTAACTCTTATAGGATTATGGACCTCTAATTCCTCTCTAGTGCTTGTTTGTACCTTTCCAACGATGGTTTTGTAATGTTTCATCATAAGTGAAACCACCAAGGGTGGAAGACCCAAAGCTTGAACATTGTCATCGAACAAGGCCCGAGGAACAATATAATTTACACTTGTCTGCCTTGGTATCCTCATTGATGGAAGTCCAAGTAAATATATGGTCATCGGTACATCGGTTCCTCCTAAATATACTTGTCATTTGGACCTTAGTGTTTTTCATCATCTAAATATGTGAATGTCTAAGGTTGTGGAAAATATCTTACCCAAGGTATAACCAACCATTAATAGTGCAGTGGTTACTAGGATCATTCTAGGTTCAATTATTTAGATGAGATAGATAATATGGGAGGTCCAAGAATATGGAAATCCATAGGTCATCATGTAGTTAAACAAGTTAACAATATGCACTATGAATACTTTAGGGCTATGTTTGATAAATTCAGTGTTGAGGTTCTCCACATCTTCAGATTTGTTGAATCGAGACATAAGGATGTCACATAGGATTCAATAGTTAGAAGAAAAAAAAAGAAATGGATATGTTTTGGGTTGACTTGAGTGCTTCGTTGTTTTGGAGAATTGTATAGGTTAGAGGCATAGTCAAACAAAGTAAAGACATTTATTGCTACACGCATTGATTTTTTAGGGAGTAAGGCTCTCCAAAAGAGTTAGGGGGTGAACTAAAGTTGGTTGAGTATAGTTATAATCTTGTTCAAGAGATGGATCCTCTTTTCCTCCTAATAATTATCCTATAGATTTGTTGATTTTTCTTTGATTTGGAGATTATATGCCTCATAATATGTTTGGTTAGGGTACAATGTTTTTACAATCAGAATCATAGCAACAATTACAAGGGAAATGGTCATTCCTAGTGGGGTGAGAAGTTAATATGGAATGAGGGATGGTGTTAATCATGAAAAACCAAATGCCTTGGGTGAAGTGGAGGGAGCACTTAATCAAATCATCAATACCATGCACTAAGAGTTTCCTTGTTTTGAGGAAGTTTTTTTTATTGTTCATTAAGTTGGTGGTCGAATTCGATGATGATAGATTGGTAAGGTAAATTGAGGTTATTATTAAAGGGGTACTAGCCAAGTGGACCCTGAAAATATATAAATTCATCATGGTTAGTGAAGGGAGGAGGTGTGGAAGATACTTGGAAATCGTGTATTTCTAATAGTAATTCCCTATTAAAAAGAACATAATCAATAACAAAAGACCCAATAGCAAAGCATGTGGAGCCCGTGGAATGTAGAAAGGATCCATTATCATTGAGATGACCAAATCATGAGAGGATATCAAGCTAACCAGGATTTTACCATAAGGTTTCTCTACTCTATCAACAAAATTCTAGTGTAAAACATATTCTTGAAAGTCCAATGCTTGAGTCATCAATGAGGTCAACTAGAAATCATGCTTTGTGCACTGCATGCAACCAAATATTACATTAAAGTCTCTTATAAGAAAAATTTCTCTAATATGAAATTCCACTGCTCGAGTCGTCAACAAGGTCAACTAGAAATCATTCTTTGTGCACTGCAGGCAACCAAACCTTGCATTAAAGTCTCTTACAAGAAGAATATCTCTAATAGCCAAGAATTTTGATATTTCAAGTTGTATATGTTTGAAAGGAGAGCCATCAATGGCTTCAATGGAATAATGTGATGACACTAGAAGAAAGTAGAATGCATCAAATAAAATTTTCTTCACATGGGGTTTCCTTGCTAAGGATACCCATAAGAACCTAACATGAACATTTGAGCCTTCAAGTTGAGAAAAGGGAGCTAGGTAATCTTTGTGAAGCCTATGTGATCCCACTAGAACCTTTTAGGCCAAGGAAAAGTTCCAACCTATGCACTAATAGCCAATAATATCCTCAAAAGACATGGAGTAGCTTCATATCAGTGCAATTAGTTTTGGTAAAGAAATTCAAGTTAGAGTTTCTCCCCCACATAATTCAAGGATACAAATGAGAAGAAGAGTGAGCCACCACAATTCCACTCAATCACTAAAAATGCAACCCTAAAACTTAGGATCTACCATCATAATGCAAAGGATTGTGGGATACCATGGTTTGGACCAGCCTAGGATGAGAGTCATGTATCCAAACTCTCATACTCGATGGGGGAGGGGGATGGTGCCATGGTTTGGACCAACCTAAGAGGTCACAAGGGTGCCATGGTTTGGACCAAACCAGGGGGATCACATATCCAAACCCTCCCACTCCACATGGAAACATATTTTCCTTGCTTCATTGCTTTAACCATTTTGGCAGTGTTTTCCTTTTGTTCCTCATATTTTGGTTAGGTCTTTCTTAATGTAAATATTTTCAATGAGAGTGAATATAGTTTCCCTAGACCATAAGATTTGGAACTTGTCTTAAGGGTCCTTAAACATGAGCCTCTCTTAAGGGTTTTTTAATCTGATAATGAGATAGTTGTGGGTAAGCCATGCCCTTTCTGGATGGATTTCATTTTGTATTAAGGTGATGTGTATGAATTCAGTCGTAGATTAAGTAGATTGTCTTGTTTCTCTGGGCCTCCGATTCTTAAATTAAAATTCTTGTGTTTCCTTTGTCTCTCTTCCTCTAATTTGGCTTGGATCACTATGTCTACAGTAAGTGTTTTTTTGAGACGTGGTTACCTTTAAGTGGTATCGAGTGACTCAATCCTGAATCTTGGGTGCAAGTGCTTTATGTTTCTCTACACGAGATAAGATGCATGCTTTTAAGAGTTTCAATAACCCAAGAAATATATTTTGTGCTATGGAGACCAACAATAAAAAACTCTAAATGTCCGATGTTATTTCTCTACGATTCAATTGTTTTCTCCTACTCAAAGACTTTTTCTTATGGGTGTATAATGTAAGTTTCATGTTTTTCAATTTTCATTCTTTGTTTGTTCACTGTTCAGAAAGGTTTCCTTTCCCAAAAAAATCCACTGTATGGGATTTCTCTTCAATTAGCTTATGTTGGGTGTGTTAGGAATATATCCAAGAAAGTAAATAACTAACATGATCAAGAAGGCAAAGAAAATGGGCGGAAAAGGCACGAAGCCAATTCAATTAATATGTACATCAATAATGTATATATAATACACATTGCACAATTGTCCTCTAACAATATGACCGTTACGATAAGATAACAAACTGAGATTAGAGTTTTCAAAATCCCCCCTTAATCATAAGTTCGTTCTTTCCTGAAAAAACACTACTTCTTGAAAACTAGTAATTTGTCAAGCAGATATTCAGAGGACTTAAGATCCTATCTGAACTCTGAAAAAATAGCATAAGATGAAGGCTTCTACTAAATTGGTGGTTTAAGGATGACCACAAACTCTGAAAAAATAGTAGAAGATAAAGGCTTCTACTAAATTGTTGGTTTAAGGATGACCACAAACTCTGAAAAGAGAGATGATAACCCAAGAAAAAGACCTCAAGAATTCTCTTGAAACCAAAAGCTAGAAAAAGAAGAAATTATTCTACTAAATGACATGGTTTCAAGTTGACCATAAACTAACCAATCAAAGAACAACTACAAAAGTTGGTGATGCTCTCTGAAAATGTAAAAAAAAAAACTTCATGTCTTCTACTTAATTGGTGGTTTCAAGCTGACCACAAACTATCAAGAGCTCAAAAAACTATGAAGAGATGGTTTCAAGATCACCACAACCCATATCAACAACAAACCAATAATTTGATTGTATGTTCAGGAACAAGGCTACACACTAGGAACAAGGTTGCATACTTGTTTCCCATTTGATCATCTGTTCACAGGCTCTAAAACAAACTTGGAACCTAATTGAAAACTTTAGATGTCATTCCCCCCCATCAGGGATAAGTGGTTGAAATTCCCTTGACCATAATGTGTATGCTTTCCACAATGCATACAAGAATGAAGATCAAAACACTGATCTTTCATATGTCCAACTTTATCAACAGAAAGAGGGTTTCTTGCAATTCCACCCTTTTAAAATAATCCAACTCGACAATAGAAAATTTAAACTGAACATAAGGGTGTTAGCTTCAACCAAAAATGCACCCAATTACAATCATAATTCAATTCAACAATATGTGATACTCACAAAAAGAACAACAGTAAGTATCACAAATTGCAAGTTATAAAATTTTGAACAGACACAAGTCCAAAATCCAGGAGTTGAATTGTTTTGTAAGTCATAAAATTCTGAAGAGACACAAGTCCAGAATGCAAGAGTTGAATTATTCTGCAAGATTTACGATGGTGTGTATGTAAATCTATGAAATATGTAGCCATTGGCTTGATCTCTATTTACACAAGCTCCACTTGTTGCTTTCCTCCTTGATTTCATTAATTAGTTTGAAATTTCTTGAATGAAATAATTTCACCTCATAGTGTGTTGATATAGAAGCAATCAAATATCAACTCATTCTTGCCCTTTTCACAATGGCAATCCCTAACCATCAATTACAAATCACTTGTTGTAAGCTTAATCCCTTTAACATGCAAAAACTTTTTAAATGGATGATCAACTTAGTTTTAACACCAAACCCTTGAGCGTGGTAACTCCAAGCCCATACAATCAAAGGCTTAACCCTAAAAAGACTATAGAGAACTTTTAAACACTTTACAAATATCTTTCAAAAATAATTCTAAAAATCCTAATATAAGTCATTTTGTAAAGATAAGGATTTTTGTTTCGAGTTATAAAAGCATTTGCTTTTTGTAATGGAGATTTAAACAGGTATACCAGGTCATGGACCTTTTGTAGTCGTTCACTTCACAACAGTAAATCCACACTCATGGGTTGGTCGAGCTTCCTGTTGCAAGTTTCAAACAACAATAAATTTGACTCCTGGTCATCAAAATAATTTAACTAATTAAATTGAATACTTCAAACAAAATATGATCAATTGCGCCTTGCAACGGTGGCTTTGCTGGTGATGTTCCTTCACAGAGACTGTTATTCCTCTGCGCGGACAAGCGACTACCTCCAGCCTGCAACTCCTCGACTCTTCTTCCCTCTAATGCTTATTTTGCCTCGGAGGGTTTTACAACAATTATAAACTGCAGTCATTATTTGATGCGAGCCTACACTGCGGGCTTTGCCTTTCAATCGACCTTCGTTATCGATTGGCTCTGCGGGCCTAGTTGCACTATAAAACACTTCAATACACAGTCGTAGATAGAAAGACCAGTGTCTTTTCTTTACAGTAACAGAATGTGTGCGCTCAGTAATGGTTGGCTCTCCTTCAACCAGTCCGCTATAGATCATTCTCCATATCTAGCACATCTTAATGAGCAGATATACAGTAAGCCCATATGTAACCGCCCAGAACAAACTTGATATAACTTTCTCCAATAAAATTGTACACACCGCCTCCTTAATCTTTAAGCAAAATATATAACAAATATATATATCTTTCTCCAATAAAACTATCATTCTAAACTATCATTCTGCTATGACAAATATATATATATATATATATATATATATATATATATATATATATTTGGTGTGGCTTGACCGTGACCTTAAAAATAAATTATTATTATTATATATACTTTGCTATCACAATTTTACCAACAAGAAAATTAGAAATAGATTAAAAATATGTTCTGATATCACTGTTATATAATATAGCCAATAAAATAAATAATTAACAAGATTAATAAAGCAAAGAAGATGGACCCAAAAAATACTAAGCTAATTCAATTAATATGTACATCAATAGTCTCCGAGGTGTAGGACAGTCGGTGACTGAGTGTGTTGTTAAGCCACTCCGTGATGTTAAAGTCACCGGTTCCAAACCTGCGGGGACAAAAAATCCA